>JBBPCZ010037843.1:0-13471 GCA_037974445.1 Brycinus macrolepidotus
TCCTGAACCAGTGAAGAAACAGGAGCAGATGATTCCAGATGATCAGGCGGTGATCAGTATACTGGTGGTGCTGAATGGTCCACCAGAATACAAACAAACTCTCCCCCATCATACATGGTTTAGTGTATGATTAAACCATTAAAGAGGTGTTATTCATACATAACTGTCTTTATTCAGAAAAATGTTTAAATGAAATATGATGAATCCCTTTGGAGCAGGGGTCACCAACGTGGTGCCCCCAAGGACCACTTGAGTAGCCCGTGGACCTGTTCTAAAAATAGCACAACTCACCAGTGAGCAGCGTCTAACATTTAATTTTTTCCTGTTGCTATTCTTCTTTAATCACATTTGCCTCTATATAGATTTGAAAATGACAATATCTAAAAAAGCATTTATTATACATGAAGTTTAGGTAAACTGTTCTAGTGTATCAAACTGGTAGCCCTTCGTATGGCTCAGTACCCGCGAAGTAGCTCTCAGTTTCAAAAAGGTTGGTGACCCCCGCTTTGGAGAAAGGGTCAAAGTCATTCAGTACGTAACATAACTGTATACTGTAAGTGTAATGATTATTAATAGAAACGTTGTTCAATACATAAGCATAAGACTGCCTAAAATCTTCAATGCCAGAAGGATACCTGGGGATCTTTAGACTGACAGATTCATTAGGAAACACCTGCTCAGGCTGGGAAATAAGGTTAAGAGGTACGTACGCAGCTGGGCAGGTAAGTGTTCACAGTGGAAGCACAGTGGTTGGTGTTGGGAGAGCCGTGCCGCTCTGAGCAGAACTCGCTGACATCAGTCAAAGCAGGTCCTCTTCCTTCCCCCCAAATATACAGAGCAATCTATAAGAACGGTCAGAGAGGCCCGGACTTAGACCAATAAGGACAGTCAATAAAAGAAGTTAATAGACCGTATAAAGAGGAAGACAAGAGCACAAGGGTACATGAGGGAATATTAACAAAAAGGAAGGTGTCAGGAAGAGAAGAGACAGGACAATCTGGAACAGCCTCTCAGAATCAACAGACAGAAAGTAAGAGGGAGAGAGCAGAGCACTCTGACAGCCCTCTTAACAACAGAAAGTTGTATTTTCCTGAGAGAGAAGGTGAGAGAGAAAGAGAATAGACAGCAACATCTCTCGCTATCACAAGAGCTCAGACTCCCCCCCGTGACATTCTCTCACATCAGCATTGACTGTATGCAAGTGTGCCGCAAAAGAAGAAATGGGGAAGGTGGGTAATAAGGGAAGCAGAAGAAAGGAGCTAAAAAGAACTGGGAGGGTGTGCATTACTTTAACATGAACAAGCATCAATTAGAGTGACGTGCAAATTGCATTATCTACAGTTGAGGCCTTCACAGAAATCATGGCATGATGATAAAAGGAAGGGGGTTGGGGTTCTTTTATGAAAAATATCCTGACAGCAACATGGCAACTGGGACGGATAGATACACTACAAAAAAACACAAAGATAGAAGCTTACTCAGAACCACATCTTAGAACTTACAACTAAAGATAATATATTGAAAATGAGTTGGAGAGGCTTAAGCAAAAAAAACCTCATATCTACATAAAAAAAGATATGAGATTCAGTGATTTATCTAGATTTAATAGACAAATTTATCTAGATTTAATAGACGGACAAACAGGTGACTAGTAGTCCAGGGTAGTGTAAAGTACATCCGCGTTTCACACGTCTGTTTACTTCCCGTCCTTGCATCCGCATTTGTCTTTAATTACCTCCTAATGCAATCTAACACTCCTCTCGAAATAATAATGAATGAATGAAATGATTAAATATTATGTACACACCATTTACAAAAAATAAACCCAAAATTACAATATATACAAGAAACAATTATGCACAAAATAGGATCAAATGTAACAGAACCAATGGAAACAGATGAGAAGATAAACAGAGATACAGAGAGCAGTTAATAAGTAAGTAAACAGGTGGCTGGGGGGGGGAGGACAGAGCCAACGGTGTTTTCATTTAATGGGTTTTCAGTTCTTTTCTAAGTTAAAAGAAATGCATCAAAATGATTGTGTGTGGTAATCAGTTATATGCCGTTATGCCATGGTGATTTTTTAAAAATCAGCTCAAACACTGAAAAAACAGGTGGTCATGAAAGTTACTTGACCTTCTCCTTACCCGAACTAAGATAAATCAACCTAGACAAATATTAATTTATTGCATGCTTAGTCAAATGTAATCTTGGCCAGACCAATATGATTCACTTCTCCAAATTTCACAACTCCTGTATGCTCCTGCTATTTTCACTTCCGCTGGCATAACTAGCCTTCTGTCCAACCATGTGACCAATCAAAAGTCAGTCATGCAGCAATAAAACTGTTGCACAAAACTTTAAAATGCAGTTTTATAGATGAAGCATTAGAATATTTGAAATGAGGTTTACTTGCTTTGACAGGCTACCATGAATTTTATATCACTTTTACAGTTCCAACTTACACACTTAATTTAGCACTAAATCATCATATACTTTCTAAGATGTAAAAGCAACATACCTCGTGTTTAAGGTCAATGGTGAAATCCGACTTGGGTGGCTCATACTTCACATAGTCAGCTAGTCTGAAACCCCAAATCAAAAAGGCTGTTAGGTTGGTGTGTAAATAAATGATAGCTAGTTTAGTTGAATGTATCATAAATCCCTGTGCATCCACATCACCTCGACTCAAAGTACAACAAACTGCACCTCTGTCAACATAACCATTAAAGCTAAAAGAGCAGAAATCACGAGTGGGAGCACAGAGTCATCGTATGATCACATACCACAGAGGCATGACGAGTTTGATATATCATTTTTTAAGTATACTTATTCAAGTACCACTAGACTCTGATGAGGGCAGTATTAAAGGGAGCTCAGAGCCTCAAACCTGTTTGAAAGTGGAGGTGGGAGCTCCCAGACAGAGGAGCCTGGTGTGCGGATGGGGGTGGGGGGTGTGATTTTGTTTGTTGACAAGGGTGTGGATTATGATTGTCGCCCGCAGTGGAGGTGTAATTTCATTTGTTAAAGGTGTATGTGGAGGCAGCGGGGCCTGGTTGGTTTGTTGAAAGGGGTGGGGTAAACAGGAAATTATTAAAATAGGAAGACTGCAAGACAGAAGACTGTAATGTAGGAAAAATTTAAAAAATTTAAAATTCCATTAAACAGTAATATTGGCCAATATAAATTAATATGATCAATATTGTGCAGAATCAGCATGTTATTATATTTGTGTTTGTGTTAGCTACTAAGCCAGCTAACATTAACTTAGCAAGCTATATACAAGTGGTACTTCAAAGCTAGCAACTGGCACATCAAAATACCATTCTAGTACATTCTGGTGGGTGTAATTAGGGGTTATGCATTACTGCTTGGTGACTTTATTCTCACCTGGAGCCAGGAGGAATTTGCAAATTTTTTCTAGCTCAAGCACAAATAAACAAACATTATAAAGTGATGGTCGGGGGTATACTGGAGACTTTGATTTAATGAGTCAATACAGTGGCTCTAATGTAACACCATCTGAGGTCAATGCTCAAAAAATCTCACTGAATTAGATGCATACGACCTACTGTTTGTTTCAGAGGATGCTTGCACAGGTACGTTTCAACAGTGGGAATCAGTGTGCTACATTTATGTTGGCTATGTCCAAATTTATATAATTAACGGTTTGAGTATAATCATAAAGTCAACATCTCTTTTATTTAACATTTTTCCAACATTTGATTAAAGTTTCTTTAATATCAAATCCAGTGCTCAGTGCTAGGTACCAGACTGAAAGCAACAATATTACATCGTAAAATTATGTTGCTCTATCAGGAAATTTTTTGCTTATACATATAAATTCATAAAACTTTAGTAATGGCCTCTACACCACTTCTAATGTAAATGACCCTTACAGATTATAATTAAGCCAATGAAATACGACATGCCGCCTCTTCACATGCAATCTTACCTTTTGACCAGCGGGCAGCTGAGGGCCCAGCCAGCAGTAAAGTCAGGGTAGCCAAAACCTGCCGGCTCTTCTGAAAAAGCGTAGTGATGAATTATAGTTGCTTCATCATCATGCAGGGCCCTTCCCAGAAACCACTCCTGCCAGGACAGGACACTCGGGTTAAAGTGGCCATTTTTGTCACGTGTGAACACACCACAGCACACCACAGAGTGTGAACAGTTTGAAATTCTTTCTCTGCATTTAACCCATTCACCAAGTGAAACAGTGGACAATCAGTGACGCAGTGCCCGGGAAGCAGTGTGGGGGGACAGTACCTCACTCAAGGATACCTCAGTGGTGCCACTGGCAGTCCTGAGATGTGAACCCACAACCTTCTGATCGCAGGGGCAACTCCCTAACCACCAGGCCACCAGCTGCCTTCAGTAAATATAAAAATATACATTTATATTTTTCAAAACACTGATCCATATTTATATTTCCAGATTGTTTGTATAGTGTACTTTTCATACTGTACTGTTGGCATAGTTTTTTTTTCTATTGTTTTAAATTTTTGCTGCTCTTATGTTGTACTGTAGGGCAAAACTGAAGAAGCAAACCTTGGACACCAACTGTGTCTCCTTGGCTGATTAACAACATTTGAGACATTGTGTTAATTCGATTTTTCACAGAGTATGAATGTGGGGGCTGTCGTCAGTAATGTCAATGTTGGAACATTTTTTCTGTAATATTTTCTAATATAAAAAAAAACATGTAATTCCCAGTTCAATCCATTCTCTGTGGCTTCCCCAGGCTCTGTAAACAACAGAAAAAATAGAGCTACCGCATCATAAATCTGTGTGGCGTCTGAAAAGATGCTTTGCAAAAGGTGGCCAGCTCTTCAAAGAAATAATGGTGGTGAAAATAACACCAAAATGTCCAATTCTGCCACTGCCTATAATGGCTTACACTGCCAAACAAAATTGAAAAATGGAAAAAAAAAAAAAAAAAAAGACCAATCTAGAAAAAAAGAATGAGTTTCTGTGTGGCCTCCCCATGTTGAAGGGAACTAAGGGAGTTGATGGTGTACACAAGTAATATTTTGCAATAACGTTTGGGCCCTCCAGGATCGGAAACTAAAGAAAGATCCTTAAATTGTTGCCATGTCAATAACAGAGAGCACTTCCACTGAAATTATAGATGACATTAATGGACATCATGACAGCAATCATGACAGCAATCATGATTACAGTAATTAGGGCAAATCAAAATCCACCATTAAGGAGAGCTGGTAACAGAAGTTTGTGTTACAATTGCACAACATTATGAAGTGCTTGTTTAACAAGTCATTAAATCTTGGTATTTCAGGTTCATGAGTGTTGCAGTTGACTAGTCATTGGTCCTATCCCCAGGAGATCACGAGATCAATCCTTGATGGTGCTGCAGCCATCTGTGGCTGGAAGTCCAAGAGAACACACTGGGTGGTTAGTGCTGTCCTCTAAGTACGTTACCTTGTCCAATGACACTGAATTACTGGCAGCTTGAAAAAATATGGTATCCCTTCATGTGACTAGCCTTCACCCTGTTGGTGGGTGGAACTGGAGATAAGTAAATTGGACAGCAAATTCTTATTTAAAAAAAAGGGTTTTGGTATTTTCTAGTAAAATATACAGCAATAATAATTAATAATACAACAATAATGCAATTACAGCAAATGATTTATAATTTAATTACTCAGAAAGGTCTCACTATTTACTGTTATTATATTTTAAACAAACTGACTGCCTTGCAACTTTTCATCTCAGCTTTCAGCTAAATGAGAACTGATGTCTGTTTACATGCTGCTGAAAGTGACTACCCAAGCTTTTCTTTGCAATAGTAGTAAATCTGTTGCTTACTACTCCGGAGTGCAGCTTTAGATGAAGTGCGATTTAATTTGGCTGTAAATCAAGACTAAAAGGTTTCAGATAATATGATTCATGGACCACATACACAGAGGAGGATACAGCCTTCCTGCTCTCAAATTGAAATGCCATCCTTAAGAGGGGGCGGGTTGAGGGAGCTAATACATCCTCCACACTCCCTTATTAAAAACAAACACACACACAAAGAAGTACACACTTCAGCACACTGTCTGGAGCATTCCTAGTGTCCTACAAAGTTTTAAACCACTGGTTCCAAATCTTGATCCTGGGATCCCTACATTCTTCTGTTTTTTGTGCTCATTAGGTCACATGATCATAAAAGTATGACTGAAATTGAGAAATAAAAATGAGAAGGGACTAGGCTGGGGAACCATAGTAAGATAGTAAGTCTTGCATACATAGTAAGACTTTATCTCTTATTTATATCATTGATTTAATTATGTCAAACAGCCTGTAGGAAATGACTACAGTGCCTTAACTGGATTGCCCTAAATTACTCAGTGTACTGTATGCAAGTTACATTAAAAGGTCATGTGAACATTATTGCTAGTGAGGTCTGCCATTCACAACTATAAGAATACAGTATATATATTGGAACACAGTACTTTTTTTGAAGTCTGTTAAAGTCAAGGGAATTACCACTCAATACATCTAGTGTCTCCTTTATAACAATCATTTCTCCATTTTATTAAACACTGACTGAATAAATGAAATTCCTCAGATTTCTTGTTTTGGGGTTATAAGAATAAATGTTCTTCCGGGTTTGCTCTTCATCATCTCTTCCTTTTTTATCACATTCATCTTTCAAAGATTCAAACATCATTTATGACAACTATTATTTGTTATCTAAAAAAATCCAGATATAACTTGATTAATTTTTTTTTATAAAACTTAAAGAGAAAGGAGGTGCTGTGATACCAAATCTGCAGTTTTATTACTGGTCAGGAACCACATAACTAGCTGTGGTTTAAGCAGAATGAACTCGTGCTGCATTAACATGGAGTCCATGGCATATAGGCATGGGTATCATTAGGATTTTACTGATACCAATGTCGATACTGATACTGATAATGGTTATCGATACTGATATTGATATTATTCTCTTTAATCTGGTGCAAAAATTTAAGATATCACATTAAAAGATTTGATACTTATTTTATTATGACTTTTTGTAAGAAATAACAGGCTAAATTGGTTAAGAGGTTTCCTGTATATACAATGAGAGAGGAGTAATTGCTCCAAATGTCTAGTCAACAAATGTGTGGTAGTGATGTGCAGAGCGCCATTCCCAGTCCTCCCACAGAGCCAATCCAGCATCAACTATTTGAAAATGCATGTTGGAATGCATTAACGCTGCATAAATACCAACAGCAAACGACGCCTTTGTTCAGGAGCTCATCCATATTCAGTACTGACCACTCAGGAACCGGTACCAATTTAGCACCGGTTCTCAATACCCATCCCTAATGCCGTGTGTTCCCTTTTTACTATTTGTACACAATGAAGAAAAATTACAAAATGTTTTAGGTATTTCATGGTATTCAGTACACTCTTAGCTTGAAAAAGTATGTTTTCATAAAGGTCTCCCTCTGTCTTAACCAAATTAAGTTAGTTATGACTTTCCAACACTGTTACACAATATAGGGCACTTAAATAGTTATAGTTATACAACATAGGACACTTAAGCAGTTTCAAACATGGAATTTCACAAATGTTCTGCTTATTTTCTGATGGAGTTTTGATGTTCTTTTAAGGGATCCTAAAAAGGCATTAAAATCAGACATTCTTAGGGGTTCTCCCAGGTGATGCAACCAAGTGACAGCATGAGAATCTGCTGGCTGACAAAATAGAATAGGCAGTTAGTGCTTTCGTCCAAGTGTGTTGAGCCCTCTGATGTGATTCTGAGGAATCACATGCTAGCCTTCACTCTCCCAGCTTGGAGGCACAGTGTGACAGAGAGACCTAGGTAACAGATGGCAATGATCATTACTAAACTGAGGAAAAAGTTGGGCTAAAAGTTGCCTGTGATAAGTCTGACAGAGGCTGAACAGTATTTGACTCAAGGTTTGATTACATGTTTGAACAAGACTTTGGTGCTCTATTGGTTTTCTGAAACGTGGTAGGTGAGGGGGGGTTCCTGTAAAGTTTTTGATGCTACATCCGCACTTTCAACAAATAATGCCCCTAGACAAAGAAGATGGATTTCATGGCAGTCTTTGGACTCAAGACACCTTTATCTTAGGTCAGTTTATTATAATCAACTGTTGTTAAACTGCTGTTTGTCAAAACCACATGTTCACAGTGGAGACAAGGATCTTTGCAGGGTTGGAGAATACGCCACTGTCAAACACCAGACTGGTTTCAGCGAAGACAGCACTGATTAATGCAAGATCCCTCTATAATAAGAGCTGAATATTAAATTACTTATTTAAAAATCTGAGGTAAATTGTTTCTAAAAGAAATAGGACAGAGGAGCTACTGTAGCACAGATTCCTGAAAATGTTTATGCTGGCTATGATAGATGTCAGGACACACAGTTCATCACACTTTACGGTGTATTGGGCTGTGCAGCTGCAGACTGTTCAGAGTGCCCATGCTCATCCATGTCCATTGCCAAAAGCACCAACAATAAGCATGTGAACATCAGAAGTGGACCACGGAGCAATAGGAAAAAAGAGGCCTGGTCTAATGCTTCACATGCATCACGAGGAGTGGTAGTGGCCAGGTGGGTAAAACACTTGCCTATGAACCCGATGACCACAACGTTGCAGGTTCGAACCCCCCACTTTCTACCATTGTGTCCTTGAGCAAGACACTTAACCCTCAGTTACTCCAGGGGGACTGTCCCTGTAACTAATGATTGTAAGTCGCTCTGGATAAGAGCGTCAGCCAAATGCCCTCTTTACATGTTCTTATACATCATACAGATGCTTCTCTGGGTCTGATAACTGAAAGGTAAGTGTATTATTACTGATAATGACTGACACCAATATCCTAAACTGATTATTTTAATGATTTTACTTAATTATTAATGTTTCATATTAATCTATGTAGATATTTTACATGATTTTGTCAAAATTCTATTCAAATAGTATGTGAAAAGTCATAAAAATTCCTTAAAATAAACCATCATTACCCAACATGGAACCTGATACCCGCCCATAGAAAAAAATAATCATACCCACGTGGCTAAAGGCTGCAAATTAGACAAACTTCAGCCAGCTAAAATTTTGTATGCCAATCTGTATTTGGAAAGACTGAAGATAAAAATGTTTGCACAAAGGATATGGTCCCTTGCAAGTTCCAATTTAAATGGGCTCTTGTTTCGACATGCAGCGTGAAGCTGAGTGTGTCCTCAGTGCCTTGTTTTGACTGACAGCACAGCTGAGAAAAACCTGAACACAGAGATAACAGGCTAATGCAGTGCCATGAAAAACTTTTTGCCCTTCTCTTGATTTCTTCTACTTTTGCTTATTTGTCACGCAGGACAAATACAACCAATGGAAATAAATTAGAACCAACTAGATTTGTGTGAAAAAAAAATCCTCCTTCAGTTATTCAATCAACCACTTTAAATTTAGTACACATCTGGGATCGGTTAGACTTGATGCAATTTTAGGCTACTTCACATTCCTAGAAAGTTTCTATTAAAGCAGTGCTTTAATTCCAATAACCATTGCAGCGTGTGATGCACAGCTGTGAAAGGCTAAAGACCCATGATCCTGTACATGTCAGTGCTCTCCAGCAACATGGAAATATGCAGTGCTGAGCCTTGTGCAGAACTCTGTACTGGGCTATAGGGTAAAATCAGTGCCAGGGTTAATTTGGTTTAGCTTCAGGGCTCAGGCACAATTTGGCCACACCTAAACAAGACAAGAAATAAGTGATGGCTTCAAACTCACCCTGTCCGAGTTGAATCTGCTGAGCACCTGCAGTAATCTGGCCAAATCCACAATAGTCTCTTCCTCCAGGAAGAAGATCCAAGAAGAACTCCGGCAGTAGCCTTCAGCCAGACTGAGAAACAGTTATACAGCCTGAGTACAACCCAAAGGCCCTTCCACACCAACTAAACAAACAGTAATAAGCCTCAGGTCTGGTTTTCCAATTTCCAGATATAGAATTGACAAGCCAAATTGAATAAACCATGGGGGAGGACATTCTTTCCAGCAATCAAAACCAGGCTTGTTTCACCAACACAGTATCTGGGCTTTTCTGTGTCCTTTAGCTTTTCTAAAAGAATTTATCTGGACAATGATATTTTCAAATAAATTGGACCAAAAATTGCTACCTACACGGTTTAAAGAAAAAGCACGTAGTGCTGCCTGTTCTGGGCCTGACTTTATTCTGGGTTAATATGCAGCTCTGTGTATGTAAATGGCCTTTGTGTGCATGGGTGGTTTTTATCTGTTTAGAGCTCTTGACAACTTGATAAAAAGGTATGCTCACCGAGGCAGTGCTGGAAGAATCCCCCAGTTTCCACCATATTCTGACAGCTCATGAAGGAACACAACATCTGGCGATCCCTGCGAGACACCACACACACACACACACACACACACACACACACACACACAGACCTGCTGATGCCTTTGATTTCCCTGGACAGCAGGTTTTATACAAGCATTTACCATTGTTCCACTTCCCCTACAAGTCTGTGCAAGTTTTCTGATAAATACAGATTGTCACTGGATGAAAGAGGAAGTGGCCATACTACTAGTTCCACAGGGAGCCAGGAGGTTGCACAGTCTGAAAAAGTTTAGATTAATTTATTATAGAGCCTGAAAGTGAACGATATGGCACAAAATTAAACATCTGAACATGATACTTCAAGATATACCTTGTATTATGATTTTTAGTGTCTTTGTATGATGTGCAAAGTAATATATTTAAGAAAGAACCAGAGGAAAAATCAAACCACAGGCAAAAAAAAAGTGAACTAAAAATCGCAACAAATTTTTCTTCCATACTATACTTCTGAGTGAAACATAATAAAAGGCTGGGAGTGTGAAATATCATTTTTCCCTTCACACTGGCAAATGGAGACATAACCAAAACCAGCAGGCATTTTAGGGCTGGGCAAATTCATTAATTTTGGAGGAAGTATGGGTAAACAGGAATTTTATGCAGTTAATGTAGTTACTGTGCATGCAGTTGCAGTTATAAAGGCCTAAGCATATTTAATTTTTTTTTTTTTTTTTTATTTAAGTGGATTAAATTTTACTACACTTAAGTTTATTATTTAATTCATTTTTTGACCTGTAATGAGCTTTTTCTGATGTAATATCAAATAGCATTGTATTCTTAGACACCCCCCTTACTGCTGAGATGTGGGTGGACTGCACCGTGTGTAGCGCAGCTTTTGATTCTCTGACCAGACAGCTATATAAACAAAATATGAGGATAAAGTCTTTTTAATTGTTGTCTGCTTCACAAATAAAATAATCTGTAAATATATGAAAATGCAAAAATCAAGCTTATTTATTCGTCTTTGTTGAAACAACAATTCTAATTTGCAACAAATTAAAGACTGATCTGTGATTTCTGAGAATGGCTTTTCCAATAAACCTCATAAACCACTGATATCCTGTCACCATTATAAGCTAAATCCCAGAGTGACTATGTGACTGATGGTGTGCAATAAAACATGTCTAGCTGTGGCAATGTAAACAGAATTTAAAAAGTTCAATAAAACAGCTGGAATATTCCATTCTTTTTGAATGGTCACGCAGCTCAGCTACTCTTGGCAAAGAGCCCTTAGAGGACTGGCGTCCACACAGCATACACATATCAGAAAGAGCAAGCTGCAGACTACAGACTACAGAGAGATAAGAGGTTGCTCTTAATGTCACAACGTGGGATTATATGTTAGATTTTTTTGTGGATGCCATGTTTTACAGACTCAAGAGTTTAACAAGGCATATTCAGGCAGATTATATTAACTCTGCTGAAATGTAACGCTCCTGGCTCTAACTAGACTGGAGTTGAACCGAACTGAATGGGAACAGAAGTAAATACAAATTATATCTAATTGTTACCTGCTTTAGGTAACTAACAGACCAGAAACTGACTCGTACATCTCTCAAAGACCTCTGTTCTAGTATGTTTCAGAATGACTCAGGAGAAAATCTAATGTATACAATGTTCCACTTATCCCAGATGTTGCCAATCAGTCAAGACATGTTTAGAGTCCATATTTTGCTTTTTTAGTTTAGAACTGGTACAGATAGGCTGATGTTGCAAACAAACACTAGAAGTCGATGGTCAGTCCAATAATTTCTTCTCTTAACCCACTCAAACCGTAACCAGCTCTTCAATAAGGTGGCACAGACTCACTGATATGGTTTAAGACAAAAAAAGCTACTGTGAGGTATAAAAAAAACTTGCAGCGGAATGCCACGAACAGCCACTTTGGACAACAGGGTCTGTTTTAACAAAGCATCTCAGGTGTAAGTGTGCATCCATGAGTCTGCACCACCTTAATGAAGATCTGGATGTGGTTTAAATGACCCGGAAGAAGTTTTGAGAATATATTTATGAAAAAGATTTGGGTGGCTATTGACTTCTATTGTCCTTTGCATGACTATTTGGACTCCTTCAAAGAACTTGTAGGAAAATGAACACAGACAGCAAGAGATGGAACTGCATTTTAATCATGTTTTAACAAAGAGGGATAACCACTTAAACATACACTGTGACACAGTTACACAATAACCTAATTCTGTGTTAGATTTAAAAACTGAACTAGATTCAGCCCCAACCCTGTGAGCATGTCTCAAATTCAACACATTCTTTTTATATATGAATGAAAGAAATCCTGAGTTGAAACGCAACAACTTGACACTAGTCCTCTGATAGAGCGCTGATCAAAACAGTAGCAGGACATAGCTGTTATCGCACAGCAGCTCTGACTTTGCACAGAGAGCACTGGAGCTTAGGCTTTCAGCCCTATAATCCCTGCGCTCAGAATGTTCACTGGCTCTGGTCACGTTCGGGCTCAGCCACACCGCACTCATCGACATTCACCAGGCATCAGATTCAATCACACGCTCAAACAGCGAAGCAAAGGGGCAGAAGAGAATTAAATAATGAAATTAAACAACATCTACAAAACAAGGCAGGTGTGCAGAGGTAACAGTCAACCAATGTCACTCAAAGCAACATTACAATGTCAGATACGAGCTGCCCTTTCTTCATTTCACTGTGTGACATGTTACAAATATGATGTAGGCAAACAAGTTAAAGTAATAATTCTGGATTAATCCAATTTAGACAGTTTGTAACTCCAATGTAGCTGATCTGATTGGCTGAAACATGCATAATGTAAATTTGCTTCTTTAGTTTTTCACTTTAAATGGAAACATTTAAAATGAATACACCAACACAAGTCAAAGTTTGAAAGCACCTGTGGCATTATAGAGTATTCTCTTAGTTCCTACTAGTGGTGGGCATAGATTAATTTTTTTAATCTAGATTAATCTCACTGTAATCTTGGATTTAATCTAGATTAATCTAGATTAAAATGGCTCATTTGAATTCTGCCATTATAGCAGCTGCAAAGAAGACCAACTATGAAAGTCTATGGATCTGAATGCAGTGTCATTAAAGTCTCTGTTGG
>JBBPCZ010037862.1:0-13470 GCA_037974445.1 Brycinus macrolepidotus
TCTGTATATATATATATATATATATATATATATATATATATATATATATTTCTTTTTATCTCTTGTTGTAGGACTTATCTCCAGCACACCACTTAACCATTTCAATGAGAGCCATCCAGTCAGCACTCAGCGTCAGTAAGGCTAGAGCCCTGCTGCACAGTACCTGTCTACTGTAGAACAGTTTTTATTAGGGCTCAGATCTGATTACGTTCTCACTGATTTTTATTTTTATTTTTTCATGAAGTTCATACTTCAGCTTTCCCAAAATCAAAGTGAATTAGAGATTTGTATGAGAGAAAAAGACAGGAAATTCTTCTCATTTCTTCAGGAAACCACACACGTTTTAAAATAAGGAGTGGAAACAAAAAAAGTAAATCGTGGCTAATACTAGATAATTAAGTTAGGGCTATGACTTAGTAAGGTGTGGGAACAAGACAATTAAGTTGTGATAATGAAGTCGAGGCTATGACACATTAAGGCATAGGAATGAGATAATTAAGCCGTTCCCAGGCCTTACAAAGTCATGGCCACAACTTAATTCACTCATTTCTCAGGACCGCTATCTTGAAATCCAAAGCGATGCTAAGGTGGGAAAATTCTGGAATCAGATCGTACAGCTGGAAGATGGAGGAATATATATATATATATATATATATACACATATATAAGCAACCATGTAGGATTCCTTTACTAAAAAACACAACACAACTAGTGCATACTTAGTCCACATCAGCTTCTATTATGCAGTTTTTTTTTTGTAATCATCTTAGGTTTTTACCATGTTTATACAGTTTTTATATTCTTACACGTTTCCAGGATCCTATAAGGATGGATTTGTTCATTTATACTATGCATATCGTTGCTCCAGTGCAAAAGTAAAGTAACACACTTCAGACACCAAACAGATAGAGTTCTTCTGGAGAAACTCAGGTGAATGTGCTTGGTGAGGTGGGGGGGGAGAAGATATGACGCCTCAGGTGGGCCTTGAGATTACTGTTGTTGCTGAAACGCTGAGAACATTCCTGAGAAAGAGTGGGAGGGAGAGAGAGAGAGAGAGAGAGAGTGGGGGAGAGAGAGAGAGCGAGAGAGAGAGAGAGAGAGAGTGGGAGAGAGAGAGAGAGAGCGAGAGAGAGAGAGAGACTTTAGTGCAGTACACAAAAGATTATAACAAGTTTACTTTAAATTGGGTTTAAAGAGGAATTCATGCTTCTTCCTAATAGTAAGTCTTTTAAAATTCAAATTCCTCTGATAAAGTAATCTGTCGAGATCATATTTTGAACAGTCCAGTATTGTTTCACTATTTTCAGTCAATATTAAGATAAGATAAGATAAGATAATCCTTTATTAGTCCCACAAGTGGGAAATTGCTTTAAGTGTAGGCTTAGACCTGATCTGAGAAATTCAGTCCAGGTACATTAAACAGAACTACTTTCACATTTCCTTTTATAGCTGCTTTGTTTTTTTTGTCTTAAAAAAGGTTAGAAATGCAACACAAAAGGGCACGCCAGCTGGTGCATCATGACTAAATTTTCTGATTTATATACACCTAAAATTAAAACCGAATTTTCTTTCTTTATTGTTTGCAGGCTTTGTTACGGGCTTGGCTGTAATTGCCACCTGTTGGTCTGTCCTTTTCTCTTTGTGTGTGTTCCAGGGTGGAGCAGTGGCACAGGTGAAGCTGATCATTTAATCAGTTTACCTGGGCTACGTAAAGGGCTACCTGGCAGGGGTTAAGGGCGGAGGGGGTGCGGTTTTCGTTACCAGCACGCGTTATGTTCTTGTTTGGTGTATTTCACCTTATTGACTTTTACTGCATTATTCTTTTATTCTTCTTTAACTTAATAACAGTTTATTGTTAAAACTTTATCTTCGTCTGGTCTCCCTTCATGTTGCTGAGCCAAATCGAGCCTTGGTTCGGTAACAGCTTTTATTTTTTATGACAGCTGTCCTTCTTATGACAACAATTCATTATTTAATTCATTCTAAATTAATAATTTATTTATTTCTTTTAGGTCGTTCTTGTCTTTGTGTCTCTTTGTGTCTGTGCAGTTGTAACATAAGCAATTTACTCCGGGATCAATAAAGTTCTTCTGATTTTGATTCTGATTCTTTGAAAAAGTGCTGTTCTTTTGTCCCATAGAGAAAACCAGCTCAGACCCGGAAGTCCTAATATGGACAAGATGTTGACTACAGAAATGATGACACCGCGGTTCAGATCTTTACTTCAGCCTACAGCTCATGGGCTCACCGGACACTTATGCGGTTTCTCTCCAGTGTGCACCAGCATGTGTTTCTGCAGGTGAGCCAGCTGAGTGAAGTCCTTCCTGCAGGTTCCACATCTGTACGGCCTTTCTCCACTGTGGACCCTCAGGTGAACCTGCAGCGCAGAGAGAGAGAGGGGAAACAAGAACGTGAATGAACGAGCAATGCACTAATGATATGACATGTTCTCACTATACCAGTAGGGTGATTTGTGTCACAGTGTCACTGAATGCTGCATACCAATTTGCCTTCTAGTGAGTGATTTTATCTACATCTAAAGGCACTTTTCCACAGGTCTATAGGAACCGTGCTGTATCTAAACTGTACTGTGATGGTACAGAACTTGCAGCACGTTTTGATGTTCCAGTGTATCTCAGTCCAGTAACAGAGTTTCTGACTCAGTTCTCTCCACAGTTTATGGCCAGTCGTCCCAAAACCGCCTCCATGGAGTCGAACCGGCGGAAAGTTTTTCTGTCAGAGCTGCTTTTGTTATTGTGGTCTTTTATTATTTATAGTCTTGTTTGAGTGTTTAATTTTTTCTCTGCATTCTTTATCCATGTGATGAAAACCGAACCCAGAAAACTTGTTAGTGATGTCCTGGATCATCTTCACATTTCTCACAGCGGTAAAGATAAATCTGTTAGAGTCGTAGAAAACTCCCACTAAAATTTATCTTCAGCCCAAACAGACAGTCGAGCTTGTACTTTATTAACTTCCCAGTTGTTAGTTTGTGTCTCCACTGTTGTTTTTATTGCGCAGGCAGTAAAAAACAATGACCTCTTTCCATGTGTCCAGTGTCAAACATGGGCTAGAGCTGTTTGAAGCCCCTCAGCTTCGGGCTGAAAAATCCTCACAGCAATCTTCATCTAGTGTAAAGCCTTTCCAAAAGAATGGAAACTATTTCTATAGTAAGGGGAGGAACAGTTCCCCCCAGTTAATGCCCTTGATTTCAGAAACACTAAACAAGCAGGTGTCCACAAACTTTTGGACATACTGTGTGACTAACCTTCAGGTTGGACAGTTGACCGAAGTTCTTCCCGCAGATGTTACAGTCATACCGGAGTCTTCCATTCTGCTTCTGTAATGGGTACGGCCGTTTCCTGACCTCTGCGACCTCACCTCTATTATTAGGGCTCAGATCTAAGGCCTCTTCAGCCTGAGTTCCTTGGGGGACCAAGCCAGGTTTGTGAAGGTCAGGCATGAGGGAAGAGGCCACGCCAAAATAAGAAGAAGTGGAGTGATGGGCTGCATTAGTAACAACTTTTTGGACCCCTTTGGACCTGAAATCTGCTATTTGTGATTCTCCTGAACTAGAAACTCTGGCATCTTTGGCATTAGTGGTTAAAAATACATGATGCAACATCCCGCCAAGTCCCATTGGATGTTGAATCACTTCAGGATGAGATATGCAAGAAATGTGCCAATAAACGGGCAGTTGTGTATTAGCAACATAGGAAGGCCATAACTGCCCACCAACATAAGGCACTAATCTAATGGCTGAGGCCAAAGGTGAAGAGGTCAGTGCTTTAGGGGTGTGTATCACTCTGTATGGGTGTGTGAGGTAACTCCCTCTCCAACTAAACAATGACTGACGCCTTGGTGAACAGAAGTCCTTCTCCAGTATCTCTGACACTGTGTGACCTTTCTTCTTCATCATGGTCATCATCACTGGACCGAACCGACGAGAAGTCTTCAGCCTATAGTTAAAAACAATAAGATGTTGAAAAGAAAGCACTTTTTTGTTATAACCCATTCTAATGTTGTAGATATTGAATCATATTCTACTATTAGAATAAAGAAAATGAGTTTATTAGACCTTTTTTGCAATATGTAACAGATTACCATCCAGCCCTTCCATGCACATGCACCAGAAGGCCCTGGCCACTAGGGGGCCCTAGATTGTAATAATTTGGCCATTATGCTAATTTTATAGCTTAAAGGGCCAAATCCTGCTTCTTGTCTTTTATTTTTGTCCAATTATGTGTGAAGTTCTATGTACCAAAAAGCAGTCCAGGCTGAAACACACCCTATAACTTCAGTGTTGAATGGGCGGGGCTAAACCGCTGAGGTGGTTTTTGTGACATCATAGAGACAATGAATTCGAAACTTTTTTTGCAAGTTGGACTAGGATGAAATTTGAAACTTTAACAAAGTTTACATACTTCATCAAACTCTTTTATATAAAAAGTGAGGACAATTTGGTTACCCATAGTACGAGCCCTTTAAGTGCATGACATGAAGACATGAGTGAGTTAATATAACTTAATACAACACCAGTAAAAGTACAGCCCGGGGGGAAAAAGATACAAAGTGAAATGATGAGTGTGTCTGTGTTGTTCCGGGGAAATGAAAGTGTGTAATGGTAAAGACTAGAGTCCATGTCAGTGTGTGTGTGTGCAGATATATAGTGTGGTTTATGCGCTGACTCAGTGCTCAGGCTGGCGGGTAAACGGCTCTGAAGAAATTATGATGACAGAGCTCCGATCAGCCACTTCCTCGCTGTGTCAGTAAATGAAATAGACGTGTTCTTTTACTGGTACCGAGGAATGATGTGTCACAGATATCACACACACACACACACACACACACACACACACAATCAAATGTCTCTCTATTGTACCATGGGTAAATATGTCAGACTTCTATATGCCCATTATATATTCAAATTAATAAAATATATTTTACTAATAAATAAAGAAAGAAAGAAAGAAAGAATTAAAGGTAACAGTGGTTTCTTCTTCTTTCTTTTTCTTCTTCTTAGTATTATTGTTATTATTATTTCCACACACACACGCACACATAAGCATACACCCACACACAGGTAATTGCGTATACACACACACACACACAAAACTACCCAAGCTTCTGTTGTGCTGTTACAGTGTTGCTGTTGGTTTGTATTCTGTTCTGTGTTTGTGTGGCTGGTTCTTGTTTTTCAGATGCAGCATTCGGAGCGATGACACAGTAGCAGCAGCTCTCATTTGGATCTCTTTTTTTGCCTCTCCCTCTTTCTCCCTCTCCGTTGTCTCCTTTCCTTTTCTCTTTTTTTTCTTTTATCTCTTTCCTTTCTCTGTCTTCTCTCCCCCTGTCTGATCTAGCTTAATTATGCAAAAAAAAAATAAAAAATCAAATGAAAAAATGAATAAAGACAAAATTTCAAGGAACAAGTGGGGCTTGGACCGAACCATTAAAGCTCCACTTGGCAAAACAAAAGGTGTCTGGCACTTCATAGCATCCAGCTTCACGTTCTGCCTGCTAAACTGCCGGAAAGGGTGGGGGGGGGGGGGGGGGGAATAATAATAATAAAAATTACTATTATTATTATTTCTACTAGTATTATTACTATTATTGCATATTTAATTGCATTCAAATGCTTTTGTGAGCTGTCTACTGTAGTATTATAATACTAACCTATAAGACACACACACACACACACACACACACACACACTATCACTCTATCTCTCACTACTCTGCTATGGCTAAATATATATCTATTATATATCAAAAATATATATGTTTTACAAACAAACAAACAAACAAATAAAAAAATATTATTAGTAGCAGTGGTCTTCTTCTTCTTCTTATTATTATTATTATTATCGTTCTCATTATTACTACGACTATTATTCTTACTATTGCAATTTGAATGGCATTTAAATTCTTCTGTATTATAATGCCACCACACACACACACACACACACACACACACACACACACACACAGACAGACAGACAAAGACACACACACACACTCAGACAAAGACATAGCTGCTCGAGTCTGATCATGTGATGAGTCACAGCTGTGGGAATATTCAGAATGTCAGAGACAGAGTCAAAGCGAAACTTACATAGACATATACATACACACATACACACACACACACACACACACACACTCTCACGCTCACACACCCGCAGAGAGGATGCCAATACCGAAGTGAGGGAAACTATGAGCACCTTTAAATTACAGGGCGGAAATCACTTAATGAAATAACGCCTTTCTGTGGTGACTCTTTTCAGGACTGATGGTATAGTCAAGCTGCTATATTTACATATTACTGAATAGTTATGCATTTATTTCATGATACACACACATTACTCTGTAATGATTCGTTTATTTAGTAATACATAGTCATATGACAGTTCAATTATGCATGTATTTAATTATATACACATATTGTAGAGTTATTAATTTATTTAATAACATGTACCCATATTACTGTATAATTGTGCATTTAATACACATTTAATATATATACATTGCATTTATTTAGTATTATATACTCACATTACGGTATGAATGTGCATTAATTTCTTAATATACACAAATAATTGTGTCAATACACATTTATTTAATCATATATATTCATGTTACTGTATAAATATGCATTTATGGAACAATATATCCTCAAATTACTGTATAAATATGTAGACCTTTAACCTCCATTCCAATACATTCACTTTTACTGCTTTGCTTTAAAGGGCTTTTGGGTTTAGTTGTGGATTTAGTTACATATTTTCCGATTTTTATTTGAGTATTTAATTCTCAGTACTTCTTCTCGGAGTAACTACTTCACGTAGTTCCATGTACTCGAGGAAATATTTGTATACTTTACTTCTCCTCTAGTACGTTAGTGAGGGCAGGAATCTACTTCTTACTCAGTTGCAGAGACGCGTAATCCCTAAACCCTTTATTTTGGGTTAAATCTTATGAAGTAAGTCGGTGAATATTTCCTCTGTAGATTGACAGCTGAGCACTAGGCCTGCAGGTGAGGCTGGTAATGAAGGAGTGGAGGTGTTTCAGACTCACCGTGATTTCTGAGCCAGTCTGTGTGTAGTCCTGGAGAAGTGCACACACTCTTTCTTTTCTCTCTTCTTCTTTATCTCTGTCCTCTCTCCCTCCTTCCTTCCTCTATCTGTGTCTGTGTCTCCCTCTCTCTCAGGTATTAATACATACCCCTTACTCTCCTAATCACTCCTCCTTCTTTCTTCACTCCCCTCCCCCCATCTCTTTAACTTTTGCTCAGGTCCACACACTTTCACTTATTTGTATATTTCCTGTGTGTGTGTGTGTGTGTGTGAGTGAGCATGAGTGTGTACATTTATTATGAGGTACGTTAGAAAGATTGTTGAGTCATCACAACTATGAAGAATCAAGAGTACAGTCAAAAATGGAATAAAATTTTTAAAATAATCAGATTTGAATTGATGTCAGATGTAGAGTGAAAAACATTCATAATCAGGATTACAGTTATATTCAGAATCTGAATTTGAATCCAAATTAGTTTTAATCTCAGGTTCAAACTCATACTCGGAATCAGAATCCGAATTAGAACAAGAATCAGATTTGGAATCAGACTCAAAACCATAATCAGAATCAGAATCCGATTTAGAATCAGAATCAGGTCCATTCAAAATGAGAATTATAATCAGAATCAAAACCAGAATTAGAATCAAATTCAGAATGAGAGTGAGTCAGGGTGATGAATAGAATTAGATATAGAATTAGAATCAGAAGCAAAATCAGAATTAGAATCAGACTCAAAAGCAAAAGCAGAACCACAATAAAAAATAGAATCAGAATCAGCTTTCATATTCAGTGTTTGTACAAAGTGAGAAAAAAAAGTAAACACACAAAATGTAATAAAAATCAATAAAATAAATAGAAACACATGCAGCAGTATGTGTGATACTGTGCAGGTGCAGGTGGATGAGTATGGCTGATGCTGTCATGGAGAGCAAATATGAATCATTTTCTCTCTCTCTCTCTCTCTCTCTCTCTCTTTCTCTCGCTCTCTTTCTCTGTTACCAACCGCCGCTGCATCCTGTGACCTTTTCCCAACAGCGCGACCCATGAACACACACCATAACCTACACTTGAAAAACACACACAGTCACACATCTACACGAAACCATGTGTTTCCGTACGAATGCTACAACTAAACCAGCCCTAAGCTCTTAGACACTCACACACACAAGCACACACGTGCACACGCACGCGCACACACACACACAAGCGCGCGCGCACACATACACACACACACACACGCTGCATCTTATTATGAAAAACATCATGCAACAATTCTCATTCCCTCACAAAAAGATCTTTAAAAAGACTATAACATTTCTGCAGCACTCTATATCACTCCTGTAATTGTTATCGTGTTCAAAAGTGTCCAGACAGCCACTCTGAGTGAGTTCAGCTACTTTATAGCCTCCTCTGCTCACACAGATGTTCAGCTGCTGAACACACAGCTGTAACTGTGAAAACTTACTCTCCAACTGTCACTGTAAATACCCTGAATTTATTATACACTGTACAGTTTTTTCTGTTTCTGTGGTTGCTACTAGCTATTTTGGCACAATTATTTATTTCCGTCTACCTCAGTCTTTGCATTCCTTTTTGCACACTTCAATGACTCTGCTGCTAGAATACTGTATAAAATTGTATTGGCTCAGTCTAGTGCTGTTACTGCTCCTGTCGACTGCACTGTCTGCTGTCTTGTTCTGTAAATTATTGTACTGTTGCTCTTGTGTTTTTTGCACTCCCTCTTTAGTCCTGTCCTGCCCGCACTTGTGTAGTCTTGTGGTGTTTCTGTTTTTGTTCTTTGTGGGTCTGTTTTTGTTCTTTGTGTTGCACCACGGACCTAGAGGAACATTGTTTCATCTCACTGTGTACTGTGTATATGGTTGAAATGACACTTAAAACCTACTTGACTTGGCTTGACATCAGAAGAAATGCTGTATAAGCAAGGGTTAACAGCTACATCACATTTGTGCTACAAAATTTCTTGTAATTTTGCCTGTTAATCAAAAACATATGTGGTCTTGTGGTCCACTGCATTCTCTGTTCAGATACACTATAAAGTTGTTATATGACACCTGTAGATGTTGGTAGAAACTGCAGTAAATGTATTACTGGATATTTCAGCGGCTGCAGCGGCTGCAGGCATATTGAACCTTTCGTATCTACTCATCACTGCTGTTGTCTTTCGCCCCTGCATTTAAATTTCAACATATCGGCACTTGCAGGCTTGCAGTTTCAGTTTACTTATGACTTTCCGTCTTGACTGTTTCACAGCTCCATGGAGGAGTTGCAGATAACATCAGCTGAGTCTTTTACTCTTTCTCTGGAACACATACAGTGGGGGGAAAAAAGGTCTAGAATTAGAACTTTGAAAAATTGAAAACAGAGAGAAGCTGTGATCGAGGAAATGAAGAAAATTTGTTTAAACTGAGGTAAATTTATGAGACTGTGGGTTTCCACCGGGTTCTCTGGTTTCCTCCCACAGTCCAAAGGCATACCTGTCGAGCACATTCATGAAAGTGTGTGTTCAGGCAATTGTCATGTGGATCCAATCTGCTCAATATTTATTTATCTATAGTATTTACAGTATGTCCACCTCTCTTACTACCACAGAATTGTGTATGATTCAGAATGCAGCTGTGAGGTTAGTCTTCAATGTTCCTAAATTCTCACACACCACGCCTCTACTATGGAGCCTTCACTGGCTCCCTGTGGCCGCTCGCATTAAGTTCAAAACCTTAACCCTTGCCTTCAAGGCCAAGAACGGACTTGCACCTCCTTACTTATCTGTACTGATCAAGCAGCGTCACTTCTCGTTCTCTTAGAGCTTCAAGCACCGCTCGTCTGGAACCTCTGTTGCTCAAAAGAAGAGGAAGATATGCGTCAAGACTCTTTTCAGTCCTGGCCCCCCAGTGGTGGAATGAAATCCCTCTTCCGATCAGATCTGCGGAGTCTCTCACTGTCTTCAAGCGTGGTCTGAAGACTCACCTCTTTAAGAAGCACCTTAGTGACTAACTAGGCCTCTTGTTATTGCTTACTAATTTCTTTTTCCCTATATTTAATAAAAAAACAAAACAAAAAAAAAACCTTTGGGCACTTACCCTCTTAACTCCATGCTTTCCTTACTTATGCTTTAACCTCTGACTTTGCTTTGACAGGGTTTGATATGGTGTCTAACTTAGCTAGCAGTAACTTGGTTGAATAGCGGATGTTGATTTAAGAATTTTTACTACATTTTATATTGTTCTTGTCTCTGTGTCTCTGTGTGACAGTGTAGTCATAATATAAGCGATTTCCTCTGGGACCAACAAGGCTTTCTAAATCTGATTCATAAGAGGCCCAAAGAAAAGTTCACTTTAGAGGCCGATGACCTCTAAACCAAACAGAGTGTGATCTTAATAAACTTATCTAATCAAATCCAATTTAAAAAAAAAAAAAAAAAAGCTCATCAAAAATAAATTAAAATAAAAATCACAATCAGAATTAGAATCAGAAGCAAAATCAAATTTATGATCAGACAAAATAGAACCAGAACACACATTTTAATCCGAATCATAATCAATATCTGTAGCCGCTTCTTCCTTTTCATCCTTTGGTCGCTTACAGAGTAGATTCTATGAAACAAGCTTGGAAGTGAAACATTTCTCTGAAAGCAAATCTCAAAACAAAAACGCTCCTAATACAAATTAAAACTTATAGTCTATTCATCACCTGATCATCTTCTTTCGTTCAGTTCTAAATTCACGCCCCAGCATGCTAACTTATTAATTATTATTATCGTCTTGTTCCATTATAATATTAGACAGGGAGATATTCTATACAGGTAAATGATGTAACTCTTAACTGAAACAGCAACATGTGCAAATACACTATATAGACAAAAGTATTGGGACAAACCTCTTAATTATTGAATTCAGGTGTTTCAATCATACCCGTTCTACAGAATGAACGGGCACAACTTCCCCACAGAAACTCCAAAATCTTGTGGAAAGTCTTCATATTAAAGTTTATGTATTTGAATGCAATGTCATTAAAGTCCCTGTTGGTGTAGGTGTCCCAATACTTTTGTCCATATAGTGTATTTAACATTACTGCCATTAACACACCAGTTAGATCTGATGGCCCAGTTTCACTGGCTGAGAAGTGACCTGCCCGTGTTGAAACATTAAGACTGCCCTTCACTGGAAGTAAGGGGCCTAGCCCAAACCCTGAAAATCAGGTGTGTCCCAGTTTACATTTACATATACATATATATTTTCCAGTACACACATCCATATTTTATATTTCTAGATTGTATAGTGTACATTTTATACTTTATTGTTGGTATAGTTTTTATTCTATTCTATTGTTTTTTAATTTTCGCTGCTCTTTCCTTTGTACTGTCCACTTTCTTCAGTGACAATGCAAACTTCCCACTTGTGGGACTCATAAAGGTTTATCTTATCTTACTTTTGTCCAGATTGTGTATTTTTTTTCCAGCAGTAGGTGGCACCAGTGAAATGCTCTGCTCCCTTTTTTTTGTTCAGATTTCCTCCGGTGCCGGTTTGAGAAACAGGCTGCTATCAAACTCTGCACTCTTTCACACCAGTTCAGCAAAACTCTCAGTGAACCGAGCTGTGAAAAAATGCCTTTCCAGTATCCAGCCGTGTACCGTGACGAGGCCGTGGTGAGTGTTGTTAAGGTGTCTCTGGCCGGGAGAGGGAGGTTAACGCTACCGTTTGTTTGGACCGAGTGGATGCTAATGTTAGCATTAGCTTCGCCTCATAGAGAATGAATAGAGGTATGCTAACGTTAGTGTTAGCTCCACCTAATAGAGAATAAATAGGGGGGTGCTAGCGTTAGCTCCACCCAATAGAGAACGTTAGCATTAGCTCCGCTCCATAGAGAATGAATTAGGGAATGCTAACGCTAGCATTAGCTTCTGCTTATAGAGAATGAATAGAAGGATGCTAACGTTAGTTTCACCTAATTGACAATAGAGAACGTTAGCATTAGCTCCACCTCACAGAGAATGAATTGAGGGATGCTAACGATAGCATTAGCTTCGCCTCAGAGAATGGAGGGATGCTAGTGATAGCATCGCTTCATAGAGAATGAATAGAGGGATGCTAACGTTAGTGTTAGCGTTACCTGATGGAGCACAAATAAAGGGATGCTAGCATTAGCGTTAGCTCTCCTTTGTTTTTGTTAAAGACTAAATGGAATTTATGGCTCCTTTTCAGCACGAATTGCTGCTTTAAAAATAAAGCTACACTTTGGTGGAACATTTGGCATAGGTCTTAATTAGAAGAGGAGTGAGAAAGGGCATCGCTGAGGTGGTTGAAGTTACCAAAATAATCATGTAAAACAGGACATTAGTACTTAGTTAATTAATGCTGTGGTTGAAAAGGCCACACCAGATTCAGTGTTAGTTTTTGTTGTTTGATTTGTTAGATTCTCATTGGTCCACCTTAAATAGTGCTGTGTTTATATACTAATAACTCGATTTTTAATGATTTTTTTGAAAAGTGGCCACTTTAGCTGAAGGTGGTACATTTAAGCAGCTCATCTGGTCGGAAAAAAATGCTTGTGATATGAAATCTGGTGTGTTTGTGTCAGGTGGATGAATACCATGGCCAGAAGATCCCTGACCCCTACAGTTGGCTGGAGGACCCAGACAGTGAGAAGACTCAGGTAAAGTCTGTCTGGATATAACCTTCTTATAACAGTAAGAAGATGAGTTTGATCTTTTATTTCTTTTATTTAAGCTCTTTCTCTCTCTCTCTCTCTCTCTCTCTCTTACACACACACTCTCTCTCACACTATCACTCTGTCTGTGTCTCTCTCTCTGTCTCTCTCTCTCTCTTAGGCCTTTGTGAACGCTCAGAATCAGTTGACGTTGCCCTTCCTGGAGGAGTGTGCAGTCAGAGATGTTTTTAAAGAGCGAATGACCGAGCTCTACGACTACCCCAAGTACAGCTGCCCATTCAAACGCGGGAAAAGGTGAAGCTCCAGCTGCTTGTACTTCTCTTGCTAGATATCGTGACATAGCTTGCAGTGTATTGTCACACATCAATATTTGTTTAGATGGACACATGCTCTGGAACGGAGAGGAATGAAGGTCAGTAGGACTTAGACAGAATACCTGTGCGTTAATGAGATGGAGGACAGTAGAATGGTGAGGATGCAGGGAGTAGAGCTGGAGAAGGTGGAGTTCATATACTTGGGGTCAAAAGTTCAGAGGAACGGTAAAGAGAAGTGAAGAAGAGAGTGCAGGCAGAGTGGAATGGGTGGAGAAGAGTGGCAGGAGTGGTTTGTGTGGTGGAATGGGTGGAGAGAGTGGCGGGAGTGATTTGTGTGGTGGAATGGGTGGAGAAGAGTGGCAGGAGTGATTTGTGTGGTGGAATGGGTGGAGAAGAGT
>JBBPCZ010037929.1:0-13467 GCA_037974445.1 Brycinus macrolepidotus
ATATAGTTCACTAGCACTAGACTTTAATAAGTATTAATAATCTATATAGGATTGATAATTATATATAATTAATATATAATATTAATATTATTTATATATATATATAATCTCTTTAATAATTATTGCATGAATCAGGTACCTTTTTCCATGTTCCCTTGAATCATCACAGTTTAGAATTCTGTTGGATCCACGAAGGTATGTCAAGTTATTGATAAGTGCTTCAGTTAAGTAGCCTGGCAGGTTACATTTGATGGAAAGCCTTCAGCCTTGCTATCCAGATCCGCTCACAGCAGTCTTGAGCTCTAAAGTAGCTCATGGTAATTCACCTGCAGCTATTGGAGAGCAAGTGATTTAAGTGGTAGAATGCGGTAGGTGGTTCTCTTTGCTTCTCCTCGAATACGTCATTCGTCAAAGCATGGGGCATCAACAGGTTTCTCCACAGTTGTCAAGAGTGGCAGAGAAACTTAAAGTCAGATATCTTTTTGTCCTTTCCATAGCCACTGCTTTTAGACTACGAGAACAAATTTTCCTATTCCCATTCACACCTCCTTCCAGCTTGTATCATTAATATTGCACCACCTCCATAAGTAGGTTTTGTTGTACTTTCTCCCAATGAATGATGCATTTCATATAAAACTTTGAGTGAGGAGTGGCATGTGGATTGCGGGGGGGAAATAGTGAAGGAAAAAAAAAATCTCTGCCTGGATCACTGATGCATGTCAGGTAGCCTGAGATTTGAGCCACTCTGTGATGGATACCGCAGTGCTAAGAAATAAGTGTCACAGAGAAGAATGGGACTCTAGAATAAGTAGGCAATAATTCATGGCCCACGTGATGTACAAGATGCTGCTACAACCACAGAACCCAACGCTCCCTGATTAAATCAAACCCCATCGGTAGAGACCTGTAACCCCACGGGAGAAAAACACACAACAAAAACCCAAACAAACAAGAGCACAGTCTGGATGGGTTCAGGATATTTACTGGAAAGTGTAATGCCGGTAATTGCAGCCTGGCATTCCGGTTTTTAAAGAAATTTGCTCTTCCCTCAGTCTGCAGCCGCATTAACTATTCATCGAGAACAGCCCTCAAGACAACATTATGCAGATGTTTATGTCAAGTGGGCTTCCGTTTCAGGGCTGTGACCGTACGGCTTTGAAAACGACCCTAAGCAACACGCGCCTAAAGCACTACAGTAGGCGTAATGTGGACAGTAATGTTTCGCTTCGAAGATTCCTCTGTAAATCTCAGAAGCAGCCACTGACCAGCAGTAAACAGGTACACATCATTGATGTTTCCTTCTGCTTGCCCCTTGCAACTTAATCCTGCTCTCATCGATCTCACCGGAGGAGATCGACAGGCGGCCTTGACTGGCCACAGCATGTTCGAAAGCGGGGGTCTGCTCTCCAACCCTTCCTGGAACTTCCATTCAGCCAAAAAAGTTTGTCCATCAGTCTTCGATTCCTGAACGGTCTGAAAAGACGTGGCACATTTTCTATGGTTGTCCTGCAGTGCCAGTGTCATAAAATACATCTAACCTCAGACTCCGCCCATTTTCTCCACAGCGACTCCTAATGCACAGATCTTATTCAGAATCTGAATCAGAAAGCTTAATTGATCCTGGAGGAAATTGCTTATGTTACGACTGCACAGTCACACAGAGACAAGAACAATATAAAATTTAACGTCTAAATAAATCTAATAAAAACTCTGCGGAAAAAAACTCAATATGAAATACACTATGCTACATACGCAAATACTGGGTATAAATACTATAGATAAAAAAACTTACAGTTAAGTGAATTCTAGTAACACAAATGGTGGTTAATACTATGTTACTTCACGTAATAGAGATCAGTAGTAGATCAGTATTGACATAAGTAGTGATATTTCGCATGGTAAGACTATTGCACCTAATAAGATTTTGCTCGTAATGAAATAATTCAGCTCCCAAGAAAACCTCACATGGTAAGACTATTGCACACAATAAGATATTGCACATAATGATAATGTTTTAGCAATTCATCTGCATTTTAATCACATGATCCTAATTAATGGACATAAATACTGTACCTCAGGCATCCGCATTCAGAAGTGTTCCCATGGAAAGTCCCTGCATACTGAGCATTTGTTGTGTCTTGTTATTCGCTTTGCCTGGTTTGTAACCCTGCCTGTATTTCTCGACTTTGATTCCTGTCTCACCCTTTGTTCTGTTTGCTGATTTGATTTCTGTACTCTTGACTCTTGGTACTCTACTCTTGGACTCGACTCCTTGGTATGACAATTTGGAATTGTTTGCTTACAGGTTTTACTCCAGGTTTATCTTGGTCTGAACTTGATACTGTCAGAACAAAACCTCTGTATTATGCCACCTGTCAAAAATTCATGAAAAATGGACTAATAAAAAAGATTCAAAGTGACTTAATCCTTAGAACTCAAAGTGTATCAGTAAAATCTGATTTCAGTAAATATAAATGGTGTAAATCAGTCTAAAACCGGTGTTTGTTCTCCTACACGCTCGCCGTTTCCTGCTCTTTCTCTTGGGACCCCCTCACTCTGCGGGTTTTCCCCACCCATTTGTGGGCGAAGACTATCCTGAAAGTTCTCCCGGGTTCAGAGATCTTGTGTTGTTTTGTTTGATTCTAAGAACTAAATTCAAATAAATTTGGGCATTTTTGTTCTTTATGGGCATTTGTGTGTGATAACATTTTCATTATTACATGTTTTTTAAATTACAGAAACTTTGGTCCTACGTAACAGAGTGACACCAAATAAAGCTCAGCATGACGTCTGACACCTCGAGCATCAACACAAACTGGGGGAACTTCCATATAAGGAGTTGTTTTATCATATGACGATGATTTACCATTTGTTGCGCTTCCAGCATGGATCTGTGCGGCTCACGTTCTAAGCGTTAAAATAAAATCACATTAACCTACGAGTTCAACTTGCTCAACGTATGCTCAAATACATTATTTTGCCACTAAATATACTGTGGATCATGCATGAATAATCCGTATCATCTGACAGTGATGACATGTATTATTCATGTGTCGTTATGTTTATTTGGTAGCACTTTACTAAAGGCCAGCATTTGTAAGACTACATAAACCTTTCATGACATCTGACAGGTGTCAGGTTGCTGTAGTCAATGGTCAATTTTGATGTTATGTTGCCTGAGAAAGTGTTATGACGGCTGACGCTTGTTGGAATAAACCAGTTACAGACTGTAGCCCATTTGTTGCTACACAGTTTATCAGTCCCCCCAGAACTCGTCCATCAATGGAAGGGGGCCACCACAGGATGACCAGATATTTTTGGGATAGTGGACCAACACATCAGACTCTAAAATGGTGGTTTGTGTGGCAATGAGGGTCTCAGCCACCAGCCAAACTTTATCTGGTTAACAGTGGTCCTGCGGTGGTCCCTTGATGGAGCTGATAAATTGTCTGACTTACAAAGTGAGTGTTTCTGATAGAGCGTTTGAGTATGAGTGCTTCATATGTGCATTTCTGTTACTTTGTCCACCCCCTGTATGTAACAGTATCTTCTTTGAAAAGTCTTTGAAAAGGTGATTTCTAAACGCAACCTTGCCTGGAAAAGACTGAGTCATTTAAAAAGGCAAATTTTATGTGCCTCGCTACATGCAACTGTGAGCTCTGGTTCATGTTGCCATGGTTTTTTTCCCCCTCCCCTGTTGCTAGTAGCAACCAACCAATCCAACAGCCACTGTTTTGTTCTATGGTACAGTGAGTCTGAGATGAGCACATTAAAAACAGAGTATTTCATACAGAAGCTACCGTATAGCTATTTCACTGTCCAGAATGAATAGAATGTGCCACACAGACACACACAAACACACACCATCCGTTTCTTTTACCTTGTACTTCCACATTCCACACTTTATGACCTTAGTCTTCCCACAGGTGTTCAGTTGCAGACTGTAGCCCAACTGTTGCTACACATTTATAAGTCTTCAGTGGTCAAAATAACTGGATGGGCGGTTTGGTGATGGATGAAACGAAACAAAATAAAAAGATCCTCCTAAATTTTTCTTCTAAAACTTTCATAATGGTTCAGTTTTTGACCATAGGACTACTGTTGAAAATGGTCCGACACCAAAAACTATCCGGCCAAAAGCGGCTCTGTTTTCAGAAACGGACCACTGATGAAGTGCAGGGGGCATCACTAGAGATTTATGGATGGCTGGCCTGTACTGGGGGGTCTGGGGGCACGCCCACCCCAGGAGAAAAAAAAAAAAACATGACCCAAAAATGTCAACAGGCATAAAATTGAGGCTATTTTGGTCATGCTGTCACACAGTACATGTATGTGTCTCTTTATAGTTTGTTTAAGTCCATTGAAATTAAGGCCACCATCCAAGAATAACCAGTCAACAGTGTCCTGTGGCCAAAAACAGGCCACTGACAAACGACTAGAGGATGACTAAGGCAAACTATGTGGTATCATATATATATATATATATATATATATATATACACGCACATTTACACTCTCTCCCTACTCCACAGTGTTAGTTAAATTCTTCAGTGCTCAATAAAGCCTGACAGTCTGTCTGTAAATAATAGATTTATTCATCCACTTATCGATTCATCTATTCATGTATCAGTCAGTCCGTCCAATCTTTCTACCTCTATACTTCTACACACCAGCTCAGATCATTGCACATGCAAGCCTAACTACTCTGGGGGGCAGAATTTTATGGGTTAAATGGGAAAAAAAATTATGAATGCATCTCTTCCTACAGGACAGTTGTGATAGATTTCAACTGCACTGAACTCTTACTTTCTGAATAATGCGCTGTACATTTTTTCTATATACTTATCCCGCTTACTGATTTAATTAATATTCTGAACCTAGAGAGCACTTGATTATGCCACTAAAAGGCATGTGTGGTTATGAGTGCTTGCAAGATTGCTATGTGCTCGTATCACCATGCAGTCTATTGTGGGCATATTTTTTAAAGCGTTCTTGAGAAGAGCGTTCACTAAGTGAACAAAATATGCACAGCTTGTAAAAAGTTTAGGAGTGCCTAACCTTTCAAAGCGTTTTAACACAAATGAGTCTGTTTTTGTCATTTGACATAATAAAAATAAAAATAGCTAGGTTGAGCAAAACTGTAACACATATTTGTGATGAAGGTAGTCTGAAAATAAAGCCACTAATTTTATGTTTGTTGGGATGTCACTCATCAGTACTCAAGACTTTCAAGTATTTAATCCACTTTCTTGGGGCAGAAGATCTCAATATGGGCTTTTTATAATACACCAGTGAACATTATATACACTAAGCCTCTGAGCAGAAGTTCATAAACTTTCTGATCCTTATTGCTCAGATGGCTATCCAGACATCTCTCTGCAGGCAGGTCCAGTTTTAATCATAACAATGAGTAATGAACTTGACAACAGTCACTAGATTAACCCTTTGAACACAAGCAGCATGGATCCGTGCTGTCAGCGCAACAAATGACAAATCGGCATCATACGGTAAAACAATTCCTTATGTGGAAGTTCCCCTGGTTTGTGTTGATGCTCGAGGTATCAGACATCATGCTGAGCTTTGTCTGGTGTACCTCTGGCACTTCGCCCACAAGTGGGTGGGGAAAACCCGCAGAGGGAAGAGGTCCGGAGAGTGGCCAAGCGGCGGCGTGTCGAGTGAAAGAGCAGCAAACGGCGAGCGTGTAGGAGAACTGTTTTACATCGATTATATTTACTGAAACCAGAGTTTACTGTTCTAGGGGTTACAAAGAAGTTTTTATATTAAAAAAAAGGATATTCACATTTCTTTGAGTCAGCTCACATATTTGCCAATGGGCCAATTTGTTTCCTGCAAGCCATGAACTTTAAAGCTAAGCCACCATTGTCAAAACTCTCTTCAAAAACACAATCTCTACAATAATACAGATTTCTCCTATCTTTCGTATTAGATTTTAGCACTATGATAGTACTAAGCAACCAGTAGTGTTGTGACGTCAGTGAACACAGACATTTGAAGCTTGCAAAATGAATATCATGTTGTATTGAAAGCTTATAAAAGATGTTAACATATTTTTTTAAAATGTTTTACAGTGACTCTTTCAGTAAAGAGCCCTGACACACAGCTGCAGACACTGTTTCCCATTTATAACAATAGACAAAAACCTGATTAGACTTCTGTACATATTCAAATGTTACATATCCAGAACCTTCAGAAAGTCTCAAGTGGTGTTTAATTTCTCTCAAAACTGGCTGAAACCATCGTGAATCAAAACATAGTTGGTTGATTCCTCTCCTTTATTATGTTGGTGGTTAGTCAAACGTGCAAAACCTTCAGTCCAGCTCTTGAAGACCTGGGGGAGCTTCCTTGGCTGTATCTACTGAGATACTCACTGAGTGTTTTAAACTTTAACAATGGGTGTTTAATAATGAAATAAGGGCAGTACTGTAATACTTGCAGCATGTAGATCTGACAAAGCTGATTTTATTCAATCCAAAAAATATATTTTTTTACTTTCCACCTTTTCTAAAACCTAGATGATTTCCCTCTGAGTAAAGTCTTATCTAGTTGAAAATATCAACATTTTCATCAACATCAACAATTTAAAACTGAATAGATCTGATTATATCTGCTTACATTGTAAAGGACTACACTGATCGCCAAAAAAACAACACAGTTGTCCTTTAAACTATTTTATAAGGTAATTTAAATGGATGGGTAATGCGTATAAAGTGTGTGAAACCCACCAGCATGAGCACTGGGGTACTATTCTACACTACGGCGCCAATAATTACCCAACACAGTCTCACCAAATCGTTCAGGCTTGGATAGGCAATTAGGCCACGGCGGCATTCTAATGGAGGACGATCCGTCGCAGCCCTCCCTATTAGCCACTGCTTCCCCCACATCCTGCTTAAGACAATGACTGGGCAGCTCTTGTCCAGCCAGCCCGTCCAACTTCTCTGTCTGCTTTTTTTTTTTTTGACTGTTATGTAGTACAATCTCATACATTTCCTCCAGTCTCTTCTATTATTTCTCTGGGCTTCTGTTGAATTATCAAATCTCCTTTCGCCCGCTCTCTATCACTCCCCAAAGGCAATTATGTTGAAAGTACAGGGCCTGAAGTCGAGAGTCAGTGTTACTTTGAGCCAATATATTTCACGCCAGGAATGGAACCTTTTAATTGGCATACATTCAGGAGGCCAGAGAAATAAGTAAGAATAAGCTTTGAATCCAGTTAAAGATTTCTTCTTCTTCTTCTTTGTCTTCTTCCTCCAGTGTCACAGGGATGATGTAAACTCAGAGGTAAACTGGGTCTTCTGTTTCTCATTCTCGATTCTTTTTTAATATAAGAGGAGAAAGAAATCCATTTGAAGAATAATACAGCTTTCCCTTGGAATTCCGATGCCTCCTCCCATTAGAGTGGTTGCACAAGCGGTGGAGCGCGATTATGAAAACATTAAATCAATCCCTCAATCCCTTAGCGCTCGCTTTCAGGCGGCCTAGCTGACGATTTTGACAGTCACAAATTGTCGTGTAAGCCACGACTGAGCATCTGAAGAGGAACAGACCTGCGTACAATTAACATACTCATACACAACTGTCCTTTATTGAACCCTTAAACTCTAAGGGTTCATATGTGAGCCATGCTTATAACTACACACAGAATTTTATAACTGACTGTGGGGTTTAAGGAACTTGCCCTTAAAAAAAAAGAGTTATTATTATAGTTTTGCCATATAGGAGAGGTAGGAAGAGGATTGCAACAACAATAATAATAATAATAAAATAATAATAATAATAATAATAATAATAATAATAATAATATGCTATATGGACAAACATATTGGGGCACCTGATCATTACACCAACAGGGACTTTAATGACATTGCATTCAAATACAGATTTTGTGCTTACATTAATGCCAGTGGAAGTTTGGAACTCTTTATCTATGGAGTCAGCAGACCGTTAACAAGTTTTACACACCATGGACCTTAGCAGTCTTTGACCCCATTCTGTGACTTTACGTGGTCTTCCACTTCGTGGCTGAGTCGCTGTTGTTCCTAAATGCTTCCACTTGCCATTAATACCACTTACTGTTGACCGTAGAAAATGCAGCAGGGATGGAATCTCACAAACCGTCTTGTTGCAAAGGTGGGATCCTATCACAGTACCATGCTTGCAGTCTCTGAGCTCTTCAGAACGACCCACTCTGTTTCACAAATGTTTGTAAATGGAGACTGCATGGCTAGGTGCTTGATTTTGTCCTCATAGTGTAATAATAATAATAATAATAATAATAATAATAGATTATTATTATTAATAATAATAATATCCCCACACACTGCTCCCCGGGCACCCCTCATTGGAGGCAGCCCGCTGCTTCACTTGGTGATTGGGTTAAATGCAGAGAAAGAATTTCACATTGTTCACACTGTGTGCTGTGGTGTGTTCACGCGTGCCTATAATGGGGCACTTTACTTTACTTTAAATGGGTATTTCTTTGGTGGCTTGATGCAAATATGCCTCTCCTGTTGTTTCTGCATCTTCAATTTCAAAACAGAGGACATATCTGTGTGACTGCAGAGCTGCAGAGCCAGAGTTTCAGAGCAGCAGTTTAAGGCCAGTGGTGAAACAGAGAGAAAGTGTTTAAAATAATGAACCAACAACTTGACAGTGTCATTTCCCAGTGTTGCTTTGATAGATATAAAGTATGGCCGATTGTTGTGCAAAATGACAAGATTTGCGTGACAAACTGTATGCACTTCTTTCTTGTATCTGTTGCACATGTTGCATGGACTGCATAGCGCTCACTATGTCTGCCATTTCTGCACCAGAATTGTTAAATAAAAACCTCCTTTCTTGTTCACTTTCCTTGATTTTGACTGACATGGTAGTCAAGTGGATCCACATGCTGGTCTGCTCTAAGGGTATTCTTTGCAAGGACATGGGCTACAGATCAGGAGAAATCACAGCATGCAGTTTCATTGAATTATTGAATTATTGGGTTGCATGCCCATGTTTTGTGTGATTTCCTTATGGATCGACTGTCAAATGTAAATAAAGCATAAATTTATTTATTTAGGTCAAAACAGTAGAGCTTTTCTGAACTAGCCAAGATAAGAGTCTGTTCAAGACCAGATGTCAGTCAGCTGTGTTCAATAAAGTCAGCCTTTTACAAAAAAACTCTCTCTGAAGGACATGGTGGACCTTAAACTTCTTGGAACATTTAAAAAGCTGGATTCTGACAAAAGATGCTGAACTTTAACCTCATCGGTCTAGATCCTTTAAACAAGAACTAAAAACTCAATTTTGTTTTTTTTGTTGCCGTAATGGCCAGAGACCCTCCAAAAGAAAAGTAGAGAAGTATAAAGAAGTGTCTGTGATAGTGACCTGCACTGTGACCTCAGCCTTGGTGTGCAGCTGTCTGCTGTTTCGTCTCCCACACAAAAGTGGACACACCATGTCCACTTTTACAAAAGACATTGCATGCCAAGGCAAGAAAAAGACCTGAGTTGGTGGGAAGCATGAAAAATGACATATTTCTTCAATAATGCTGAATTATTCAATGTGCCAAATATTCAATAATTAAAAAAATACTTTGCCTGATATGTCCTTGATGAATTTCAACCTATTTCCACTACGCTCTCAACAATTTGTACAGTCCAGAATATTAACAGAATATTACACTCTCTCTTTCCCTCATACCTGTATTTAAGAGAAAACATTCAGCAATTTTTACATTTGCTGTTTTATACACTTCCAGAACATAAAACTACTTCAAATTTACACACATAATGTCTTTTGACTCAGTTCTCATAAATGTGAACAAAGAAAGTATGAATTCATAAGCATCAACAAAAATATGTCACAAATACCAAACTAGTAGCTTCCACCAACATACCTCACAGTGGATGTGGTGTTTCAGGGATCACTTGGGAAACCTTCCTTTCTCCAGTTTCTGTATTTTTGTTTTGACTGACCAAAAGAACATTGGTTCAAAGAGTTCTGATTAGTCTAAATGCTTGTGTGAAAATTTTACATCACTGTGTTTAGCAGAGGATATTCAGAGGCGATGAAAGCTGCAGTTGGTTATTTATTGTTCTTGATGTAACTGCTGCTTTTCTTTCTCTCAGGTTATCCTACAGCTCTTTCCCAGCGACTGCTGGCTTCTCTCTTACCTTCCTTATCATGAGTCTGAGAGAAATCTCACATGGTGCTCCTGTTTGGAGGCAATTAGCTGTGGCTAAATGAACTTTCCACTTCCAGTTCCATCAATCCAATTGACCTGACAGGGATATTTAGTGTCTTTGCCACAGCTCTGTAGATTCCATTCCAGAGTTGTGATGTCCTTCAGAACTTTAGAAAGTTCCTTCACCTTCACCATGATTGCAACTGGTTAGGACCCTTGTCCAAAGATTCGTATTGGAGTAGCTTGCGTGGATGTGGAATTGAACCCCAGTCTCCTACTCACTATACACCAACCATATTGCTTGTATTTATTGCTTTTCATTTTCATAATTATTGCCCAGAACAAACAGCTTTTCTTTTGTTCTCAGATGCCTTTTCCAAAAACCATCAAGCATGGTTTCTCAAGTTCAAGTTCAAGTAGGTTTTATTGTCATTTCTACCATATACACACAATGCATAGTGAAAATGAAACAATGTTCCTCCAGGACCATGGTGCAACACAAGAGCAGAACAGAACAGCACAGAACAGAACACAAGTACAAACAGGACAAAGAGCAACAATACAACTAACGAGACAAGACAAGACAATGTTCAGTGCAATTGACAGTGGTTTCAGTGAGGATAAATACAGTATTTTGACCGGTACTGTATTATAGCAGCAGAAATGTGCAAAGAAGCAGAGATGTGCAAAGAGTTAGCAGGATACTTTAAGCCAGGATTAGGATTCTCATATATGTTTTCTCTTTTTGGGCACTATTGACTTTTAGTTTAGGTCACCTGACTTGCTTAAAAATATCACATCAAGCCACTCCACGTCCCCTTGATTGTATTTCACGAAAAACTTCCTTGCGCACAACAGCAGATCTGCGAGCTCTTCTCATTCACGCTAGCTAGCTCTGATGAGCGTTAATGCAGGAGGCTTATGAGGAGTGAACCCGTTGAGCGTGGAGGCTGGAGGGCAGGGTGAATCAGCCCAGTGCTCAGCTGCATCTTATCACACATTGAGATTGGCATATGAGAATTAAATCCTGCAGCTATACCTGCTCCTCATCTCCTGACTTCATGCAGGGGTGACAAGCAGCCCTTCATCCACACTCGCTTGCTCTGCACAATTAAGCATTCCTCCCATCCGGAGGCTCTTCAGGTGTTGCCACCTTCAGTCTTCATCCAGCAGCTGAATCATCTCCAGAAAAAAGAAAAAAAAACTAAAATAAAAGCATTCCTCGTTATCAGTTTGACGAGAACGGGTTACGAAAGAGCAGACAGCGATTTTAATTTAAATTTCTTTTACATTTCAGCCATAAAATGGCACGCAAGTCAAAACAGCAGCCTTGATTGGATGAATAGCTTCATTTCATAAAATAGGACTAATTGCATGGCATTGCAAAACGGCTGATGGCTTTTCGCCTTTATGTCTGGCAAATATTTCAACAACCTCCCGTAACCTCCTCATTTGCGGCTAGCTCTCTCCAGCGCCGTCGCAGTAATTAACATTCCACTGTTTTGCTAGCCAGCCTGAATGAAAAGGGTCCCACCGTTCACGGGCGTCAAAGAAAGTCAACCTCAATTACCATTCAAAACTGGCATTTAGCCTTTCAATTAGAGTATTGAAATATTCTACTTTGTTAAACAAACAACAACAATACAATGTTGCCACTTTCTTCCCCGCCAAGAATTAGAATGTAAACATGACCTTTATTGATGTTGTGTTCAAATTGAATACAAAAATAGCATGCTTTCCATTTCCTTTTTCTGAGAGAGCGGATTTTTCCGTAGATACCAAATAACAATAAAGGTAAGTGCAAATTGATTGAAGAGTGTAAAACTTTTTTTCTTAAAATAACGAAGTTCAAATTCATTTTTGTGTGGAATTGCAGGTTGTTAGGGTGCATTTATTTATTTATCAAAAATAAGCCAAAGAATGCTAACACTTTATTTTAAGGTTGGTTTCCTAATCATTAATAAGCTATCGGTAGGCTACTAATAGTGAATGATTAATGTACTGCTAAATAGAAATAGCTGGAGTCCCAAGTAGTGCAACTGTCTAAGCACTGGCCCTATTGTCAAGAGATCACTGGTTTGATCCCTGGCAATGCCTCAGCCATCCATGGCCGGGAGTCCAAGAGAGCACAGGCAGCTCTGCTCCTTCTGGGGGGTAAGAATGGTTAACTCAGAGTGATGCTAGAAAGCATCTGGCAGTAGCTGCATTCCCAGCAAACATGAGACGTCCGTCAAATATGCAGATTATGCATTGCGTCAGTCAGTCCACGGTCATATCTGTATGTTTACGCAATGTGCAAATCAGGTTCAGTACTTGGACGTCTGACTACAACCCCTCTCAGACTTCAGTATTCAGTTCAATATTTGAACGTCTGGCTATGAGATTTTTGGACGTCTGTGGACGTGCAGGAAAGTGTCAAAATCAGCTGCAAATATTTTTTCATAAAAATACATTCTAAAGACGTACATCCTGCTTCTTAGGTGATGTTTTTGCAAAATGTGAAAAAAAGTCCAACATAAGACGTTTGATTGTAACTTTGCTCAGTGGGTTAGCACTAACCCAGTGTTGGGGGAGTCTTGGCAAGTTGAGTGGAACTGGAGATGACAAAATTGGAAAAAGAAATAAATGACTAGAAACATAATTTATGAGCGAGCTAAGAAAGATGTTATTAATAATATTTGGCATATCTTTAATCAGTTATACTTCACAGAGTCCCCATCAATTGTATCCATGGCACATTTAGCATGGAATTTGAACTAGTGTGGTTAAAACAACCCTGATTTTTCATTTACACATCAGTCACTGTGTATAATATATATATTCCATAATACAGTGGTACCCGCTTAACGAACGCCTCACAGAACGAACGTTCCGCATAACGAACGCTGCCTCGGACGCGCGCATGACTCGCAGAACGAACGTGTTTCACACAATGAACCGCACGTCGCACGTGAAAATCGAGTTTAACCGGCCAGATGTTTCTCAGATGAAGACAAAGCATCATGTTGTGTTGTTTCTCCCCATTAGTGTAATTTGTTTTCCTGTTTTGATGGGTTTTTGTTGTCTGTGTGTTTACTGGTGGCTAAAATTGAAGGTATTCTCATCGCAGGACAACTTTTTCATGAGTGAAACTGCAAATTTTTTCCTTGTTTCTGTTGTGTGAACCCCAAGAAAAAAACCTAACATCATTCCCTGCTTTGTTGAACCTGACCAGTTTCAGAGGAATGTTTTTGTTTGTTAAGACACACAGTGACCTACGTATGAATCATTCAAGCAGA
>JBBPCZ010037950.1:0-13466 GCA_037974445.1 Brycinus macrolepidotus
CCCTTCACTGGAAGTAAGGGGCCACCTGAATTCAATAATTAAGAGGTGTGTCCCAATACTTTTGTCCATATAGTGTATTTTAATGTGTAATTTTATTGAGGTTTGTGAATAATTTGAACTGGCAAAATTACTGGCAATATTACTAGTTCTTTTAGTTACTGTACACTGTCTACAGCCTATCTGTACACAGTCTAACATTGTCGTGAGAGAGACACACGAGATGCTCAGAAAAATGTGATATAATTGTCACGATAACAATAACATCATCATTTTGTCCAGCACTACAACACATGCCTAATTTAAACAGACACTAGGATGAGTTTGGATGGCTGTATTCATAGTGCCGTCACACTTTGTCTCCTTCCAGGTGTTGTCCTTGTCCCAAATGTATTTACTGCATGCACAGGCACATGCATGCTGAATGTGGGAGATGACAGTAGTCCTTGTAGAGTGTCTGACTGCAGGCAGTGCTACAGGTAACAACAGCGTTTCTCCAAAACACAACTGTTCCCATCCATCTGGAGAAGCAGGAACATAGGAGCTTGGCCTTCAGCTTCTTTGGAAGGTTGTGTGTGTATGTGTGTGTGTGTGTGTGTGTGTGTGTGTGGGTGTGTGTGTGTGTGTGTGTGTCTTTAAGGGGTAGTTTGTAACGTGGATGAAGAAATGCTTTAGTGTGAGTATCCCCTCGGCTTCCTTATGCTTATCTTAAGTTCTTGTATCTTCAGGCCCTTCAGGCTGCCGTCTGTGGAGTGCTTGACAGAGCAGGTGGCCCAGATAGAGCAGAGCCAGCATTACCCTCCGGGGGGCTCTCTCTCTCTCTCTCTCTCTCTCTGTCTCTCTCTCTCTCTCTCACACACACACACACACACACACACACACACACACACACACACACACACACACACACACACACTCAACCTGACCACTGACTATTTTCAGATCAGCAGAAAGTTTTTAGTATCATTTGTTTTTTATTGGAAGTGAATCTTACTTCCTTTCCTTTGTTTCTTTCTTTCTTATGTGTGATACCCCCTGCTCTGGCTGTGTTGAGTTACATGGTGGTTGTTAAATGTATTACTGTTTCGCTGTGGAGAAGATCTGTATATATCAAATCTCTGTTTCTTTGCTGTTAGAACGAAGTCTTGTATCTCCTTCTTTCCTTCCTTTCTTTCTTCAGTTCTTCAGATACATTCTGTTTCTCTCTTGAGTCACGTTTACATCTTCGTTATAGATGCCCTGAGCAAGTGTTTATTCATCTCACTGAATGAAGGGTGTGTTTTTGGTTGGAGGTCTCAGGCATAACACTCTCTCCTTGTCTCAAGAGCAGGAAGCCAGGACAAAAGGATAATAGAGAATGAGAGGGAGATAAAGGAGGACAGAAAAAAAAGTTGCATGCCAAAGAGTCGTCTGAATGAGGCACGCAATGGAAGCATAAGGGGCCAATTATTCTCACAGTCACTCCATCTGACCTCAGATTTTGTTTCTGGAACAGTGCATTTTACTTTTACTACAGAAAGAGTTCAAACATTTTGAATATGGAAGGTGCTGAAATTGGGTTGTTGTTACTGTGTTTTTCATCCTCCTTTTTTGCTGTATTACAGCTGGTGTGTGGCTGGAGTTTAACTTTCAGGAGGATTGTGCTTTATTCATGAATAAGGTGCCTCCATAGCAACCTGGAAATACTCTCTCAAATCCTCCTGCTTGCTTTGATCATCTCCTTTTCAAACCATGTGGACTGACCATGCTCCGTACTCTGATGTGTGGGTTATGCATTTGGAAATGATTGTATAGAAAAATCACCTCTTAAAAGTCATGGGTCATGCTATACAGTTTCATTGTAATTATTAAATACATTCAAATCTGTACTTCTGACTTTTTTCATTTGCTTCAAAGTAAAAAAAAATCTTTCCTTCTTCAGAACATGGCCGTACACCAGGCGTTCTCAGTTTTAATCCTTCGGGGCTGCACAGATTGATGAGTTCCTTGTTCAAACACACCCAGCTCAATTAATTGGCAGGTTTAGTAGGTGTTTGAGCAGGGAAATTACCAAACGGTACTGGACTTTGTCTCTGGTCGGTACAAAACATAAATCAAAGGTGAAAGTTATGTGACTAACAGTCTAATTAGTGATGATGACATTGCCTGTATGCACAAAAATAACTTTTTCGTCAAATCTCCCATTATACTTACAATTCTGATATCGATTAAGGATTCAGAACCTGCAGTTTGACCGTATTTTCCTACTTGTTCTAATGAGCAGCGAGTGGGAATAATGAATATAAAATGACCAGATGCTTTTGTTAACACCAGCACTAACTTCTAAAGGTAAACTAATAGAGCAGCAGCTCCATGGAGGGAGGGGTTGGCACGGCCAGTTGGAGGAGGTGAGAGAGTTCAGAAGGCCGTGGAGACCCTGCGATCTGGCAAATCTCAGAGAGGGTGACCTTGCCTCAGTCCACGCATCTTTTTCTCCCATTCTCCCTGCCCTCTCACTCTCCCATGGTGCTTTGTGGCACATTTGGCATTCCATCAATATGAATTCTGATGCATGACCTGGCAGCCCGAACGAACACTCAGACCATGGCCCAGATGTTTCTGGCCCTCCACGGAGGACAAAGAGTTATGTGTGAGGCTGTTTGTTGGTAGAGGCAATTGCCTTCACAATCTGCTTTGTTAAAAGGAAGCTTCCAAAGCCCATATTAGGAGCCCTTATTTAAAACCTTAATGTAAAGAGCAAACACTGACTATTTGCACTTGAATCTGCTTCTCATGTCTCAAAGTAATAACATTTTTGTACACCTAAAGAACTCACGGGTATTAACCTAAGCTGTATTTAATTACAGGATAGTCTGAAAGTAAGAGGACCAACAGGTTTTGTTGTTTTGTCTCTGTGTAATGTTCTTGAATCAGAAATGAATAAGGAAATTATGGAGGAAAGAACTGATCATGCAGTGTGTGGGGACGGTACCTTGCTCAAGGGTACCTCAGTGGTGCCACTAGCAGTCCTGGGATTCAAACCCATGACCTTCCGATCGCAGGGGTAACTCCCTAACCACCAGGCCACCAGCTACCCCAGTAATAAATAAGCACTGTAACACACTATTTCATGATTTATTTTTGTTGTAGCACAGTCGGCCAGTCTGTATGCTACGCCATGGATTTGGTTGCAATGTAAATTATTTAGCAATTTTTAGTCGTAGTGACGACTCATTTAGCTGCCTGCTTGCGCCCAACCCTACTTCAGATCCAACCAAACGTCTCAGTGGATGGCGCCCCATCTTGCAGCAGAACAGTGACTCGAAAAACAGAAGAACTGTGGAGTTTTTTAAAACTTAAACGGCACGACTGAAGGCAAACCCCCAAAACAAATAAGACCCTATAAATGGCCGCACTACAGGCCTGCCAGAGTCATTATGGATACTCAGCATCAGCTGATCTCTGTGGGTCGCAGATGTCAGGCAATCACTGACTGCACAAAAATTTCAGCCAGAACTAAACATGGCAGTGCTTTTAAATTATCTTAACTTGTCCAATTTCTTGTGCTTCTCAGAAATGAGGACTACAAAAAACAGCTATGGAAGAGTTTCTTTTGATGTTGGCTACTTGAAAAAGGGCTTCTACATAGTTCACCCAATACAGACATAACAGCACTCAAATCAAAGCTGACACTTTCCACAACTCAATAGCAAATATTAATCTCTGATATTTTCAAGATTTATTGACTAAAAAAATAATTTCTGATGGAGTGACAAGTTATAAAACTCTGTGCGCATTTCAGACTGTGCCGTGATTGACAGTAGTGTAGCCAGGGAAATGCCGTCAACCCCACGGCAGCAGGGTTTTTTTTCTTTTTATTTCATTTTTATTTTCTTACAGAGGTTGGGATCTGTATGATGATATTGGATGGCGGAAGTGAAGTTGCGTTCATCTGGGAGTGACTACAGTAACTGCATTGGTGAGTGTTAGTGACTAACTCATAAGGACTTAATTATCCAAACAACATTCGCATTTCTCTTGTACAGCCTGCCTAGCAGCTCAGATATCCATGCGTTCAGATGATGTCCAAATTGCTGCTTTTTTTATTGTTGTTGTCATTGCTGAGGAATGTGTTCTGCAACTGAAAAGCACTCTTTAGCCTTCTTAGCTTGCTTTGCATTTTGATACCGTACGTCATTGAAAAAAATGATGAATGAATGTCCAAGATGCCTTCTCTCTTGTCTCATCGTGGATCAACAATTAGTTTTGACGAACACCCAGGGCTGTATAAGACTCGACATAAAGATTTTCACAACCTGAACTTGACAAGAGTAGTGTATGTGTCATTGTCTGTTTTGAAATGTCAATTGATCTTTTGTGTTTGTTTAAATTACAGCACAATGATGTGCTTTGCTTTAATTTCATATGCAGATATTAATGTATGTTAATGAACTGAATCTGTATTGACACCCCCCTCCCCACCCCACCCCCCCACCCCCCCCCAGGAAAAAAATAAAACTACAAATAAATAAACTCCGCAAGATTGATTATGCATGTCTTTGCCACTTGGGGGCCCTCATGAAGAGGCTGCTATTAGCTCGATTGGCCCTTAATGAGCTAAGTTGGTCTGTGCTGAGGCTGATTGTGTTAATTAAGCTATATTGCTTAATCTGTCTAATTTATTTGGAGCATTTTCCCCATGAATATCCACTATTGGCCCATACTGAGTTATTGAGTGCGTGCATGCTTTAACCTGAAAGCCCTCTAGAGAATATGTGTGTGTCGAAAAAAGCCATCTAAATCCTTTAAAACCACACTGGCAGCCTCAAAACGGAGATTCTGTATCTGACTCTAAGTGTAGAAGTCAGTCCAGCATTCACCTTAGGGCAAGCGCTTATCTAGCGTGGAGATCACTCTCTCCAGGAAAATAAAAAAAGCCCCGCCAGAGGAGGAGCAGAAGGCAGAGAGTGGAATAGATTTAACTCTTTAATTAGGCTTTATGCATATGAAGCCCTGCCTTATCCGTGCAAGCCCTGAGCAATTCATCTTAATTTCTCTTCACTTTACTTTTATTAGCATATCATTACTAAATTTAAAGCTGCTGAAAACTCTGATCTGATATCGGAGCATTTCATGGAGCCCTGAGGTCTTTCCTTTTTAACTTCAGAACACTCTTCAGGACAAATACACACATATACACAAGTACACACACACACACACACACACACACACACACACTCACTAATGCACTTGAATAAGCGTTGCAAGAGGTGAAAAGGGAGTCAGGAGGGAATGTTTAAGCTTCCTCACTCTATTGCAGCATGAAGGAGATTTTATGATGGAGCTACAATGTATTAATGCTATACTAGGTATCATGGTTTTGCTGCTGAATTTATACCCCTCTCCTTCAGATGGTTTTGTGTAAGATTGGGGTGTACTATATATTATTTGTTAGTCGTTTATCATATCATGATTAAGAAAGATATCATATGGAAATGAGCCTGTAGGCCTTTAATTTTGTGGCAGTTTAAGCCGTAAATTGGATTCTACCTTTCATGTGAAACTTTATAGGCTGTGTTCAACATAAAATGTGCTTCTCTCCTTCATGCATATGCATTTGGGGGTGGTGTTAACAAAATGTGTGCGGATCGCGCAAAACAGTGGGTTTTTTACTAGATGTTATATGTGCGGGTGATTACATATTCCATGTTTGAGCAACTCGTGCTGGCCAGTTTTGTGTTCATTTACCTCTGTGTTTTAAAATCATGTGTAAACTGTAACAGTGACAGCAGCCATAGCCATAGCTGAAAGAATGTATCGAATAACAATTTAAACTGTCATGTACATGTGTGAGAAAGCACGGCACAGAATATGCTGTGATGCGGCCGCATTAAGCAGCATGCAGGCACAATTCATTTCATGATTTCTTAGCCAGAACACACCCCTGTAGAATCTTTTGGTGGGAAAGAACTAATTCATGAATACCACTATCTCTTCATCTCTGAACTTTTCTGTTTTGTCTTAAGCTTGTTTTTTTCGCTGTAGCTTTTAAACCTTGTGCCTTATGGACAGTCGGTTAATGGGCAGAGCTTTGCAACATTTATAAGATGCTATAACCTCAGTAACTCAAATCAAACACACTGTGACCACATGTTGCAGTTACATTGTAAGCGCTGGCCTTCAGTGTTTGCACTGAATGCTCTGAAAATCGTCCAATAACAGCTCCAGATGAGTGGTTTTGTGGTTGTTCTGAGCACAGTGCATTTTTTGAAGTAGCATTGCAACTAAAGATTGAACTGGGATTTGAAAGGTGAGGGGACCTTATTTTTTCCATGAGGTTCAACACAAAACCCCACCATACACAAACACACATGCACCTGCGGTGCTTTTGAAATGTCACTGACAGGTATCTAATCAGTTCACATTTGTGCGAGGCCGCTGCTACAGTGTGCTTTACAGGCTGCTAAGTCTTCTCTTCTATTAGCAGCAACTGTAGGTGATCAGCTCCACAGGGGGTGTCCAATGGACCCTCTCTGGTCCTAACTGCTTGGTGGCTTGCGGGTGGTGATTTGATCTTTGTGTGAAGAACTCGTGCTGGTTTGAGCCTAGTTAACAGCGGGGAACCAGGTGATGTGTCACAGCCCACTCTCTAAATAAGACGTTGTTGGCTATAATTAGAGCCAACAGCCTGCGTGGAAAAAGCATATGAGAAGAACTGCGGCACCCTGCCGATAGCTGGCCATAGACACTGTGGTGGCTTGGAATCAGGATATGAATAAGGGCAATGCATATTCCCATTGCAATCACCTTGGAGTTTAGAGGAGAAAGTGCTCAGAATGTTTTGAAATAGCTGTCAAACATGATCAGTGGAGGCAGCCCCAGCACTGACATGCCTCCCAATCAAATGTATGCTTTTTGAACCTGCTTAGATGTGCGTACTCATATTGAATAAGGCCCAGGCGACTTCTTGACTAAACTGCTGAATAAGAAAACTGATTCATAATAGCTGATGTCTTGTTTATGATAGTATATTGCTGTGTGCTGTTACTGTATAAGAGATGCTAGTGCTGTCATCATAAATATACATGTGCCTACAATTATACTTTAACATTCATGGCAGTCATCTTCGATCCACTTGCTTGAATTACCATGATGAAATGGACCAAGTCCTCTTCTCATTCTCGTTCACCTGTTTCAATTTACAACTATCATGAAAAGGTGCTCTCCTTATGTCAACATCTATTGCAGTTAGATCTCTTATCTGAGACAACACTGTAGAACATTAGAGCAGTGAATTAAAACATTCAATGAACTGGCGGTTTGCAGGAAACGCGTTTTAGAGAATTCTGTCGGTTATTGATGTTGGAATGTAATATATTGTTGCTGTATAGAAGGAGGTAAAATGCTCTTAACTGTAGTGTATTAGTGTAACCTGATCTTACAGTTGGTATAGAAGAGAATCACTCTCTTCACAATATTCACATTTTGTTGCTTTGCAGGCTGAAATGAAGACACACACACACACACACACACACACACACACACACACAATTTCTTCAGCTGTGTTTACACAATACAACTTATAACCTCCAGGTGAAAGATATGGTAGCAACATTTCAGAAAAAAAATCTGAGATGGATAAAGGATCACTGCCTGTGTCAGTACTTTGTGGAACCACCTTTTGCTTTATTTATGGACTTAAGTCTATTGGGATACTTCTCTACCAACTTTGCACAACTAGACTGGGCGATATTTCCCGCTCTTCTTTACAGAGCTGTTCAAGCTCAAATTGGATGGTGACCGTTAGTGGACTGCAATCTTCAAGTCATTCCCTAGGTTTCCAACAGGGTTAAATCTGGGCTCTGACCAGGCTATGCAAGACTGTTCACAGTTGTCTCCTTCAGCCACTGTGCGGTCAATTTTTCTGTGTGCTTTGGGTCATTGTCATGTTGGAAGGTGAACTCTCTCTCCATTGGCAACTTTCTGGCAGAGGACAACAGGTTTTCCTCAAGAATTTGACGGTATTTTGCCCTTCCATTTTTCCTTCCTTTCTGACAAGTGCATCAGCCCCTGCTGCAGAGAAACATCCCTACAACAGGATGCTACCACCTCCATGCGTTACCTTAGCTGTGATGTTCTTTGGATGTTGACAGGTGTAATGGCTTTTTGTCAGGTGTACCATTTGTTGTTCACGCAAAATAGTTCTTTTTTGGTCTCTTCTGGCCATAACACCTTTTCACACTTAGAATCTTCAAGTTGCTTATTGGCAAAGCTCAGTCGTGTCTTAATGTGTCCTTTCTTGAGGAGTGACTTTTTTTCTTGCAACCCTCCCAGACAAGCCACATTTGTGGAGCACTTGTGATATTGTTGTCACATGCACACAATGACATAAATGCCATATAATGCCATAAATTCCTGTAATTGCTTCAAAGTTGCATAGGCCTCATAGTAGTCTCACTAACCAGTTTCCTCCTCGCTCTTCCATCCATTTTGGAGGAATGGCCTGATCCAGGGAGGAGACATGTAGTACCAAACACTTTCCACTTCTTATTTATAGACTTTACTGTGCTCTTAGGGATTGACAAAGCCTTTGACATTTTTGTATCCTTTTACTGACTTGTGCCTGTCCACAAATGTATGCCTGAGATCTCTCGACAGTGCCTTGCCACCCATAGTTGATTGACTGCTTTCAGTTGCACTACAAAGCACTGGAATGCTCCAGGAATAGCTGTTTTATATGCTGAACAAATCAAAATGATTAGAATTGATCACAAGTGGAGGCTAATTACCTTGGTGTGCAATGAAGAAGGTGATTACTTACACCTGATTGAATTTACAAGTATTTCTTAGAAGGGAGATGATCCTTTGTCCACCTCAGAGATTCGTTTTTTTTTTTTTTTATATTTTGTTCTAAACTATTGCTATCATATCTTTTCACTTGGATGTGAGTAAATACAACAGGATTTTTTTTGTATGTGTGTCTTCATTTCAGGCTGCAAAGCAACAAAACGAGAACGTTTTGAAGGGGGTGACTCTTTTTAATACCCATTGTATTTCTATTTTGTTGCTATTGACCACGAGTGGTTATTCCATTTGTCATGAAACGTTCAGACATTTTCAAATGAAAAATGCACTGGACATTTGTGTTTCCCCTGCTCCCAACACACTTGATACAACTAATGGACTTATTGACAAGCCCTTCCTGAGGTGAACTGGGTGTGTTGGAGCAGGGAGAGCACTGCAAGGTGAGTACAGAGGAGTGATACTCCAGGACCAGGATTGAGAACCACTGTGAGAGCGAAAGGTGTAAACCTGTAGAGGGAGTGTGTGAGCATATATGCCTAATGTGCTTGGGTTAGCTTTTGTGTGTGTGCGCGCGGGCACACATGCATGCTTGCAGCAGCAGGCCGCTGATTGCTGATTCCAGTCACAGCGCCTCCTCCTCCTCTGTCTGCCGGCAGTAGATTCTCTGCTTTTCATGCCTGCTGCCTCTCATTGCCTGGCCACTGGCTGCTATGCAAGGCTCTATCATTAACACACAAAGTAGGATTGATGGGCTAGACTGCAGAGCCACCCAGCAGAGAGAGAGAGAGATTCACTCTCTGCCCTCTCACACCCTTATAATAGCCCACTGAGGGGTATTTACAACTTTTGCTTGTGTGTGCTGCAGAGGTGGTTTGCAGTATATGTGTGTATGTGCGTGCATGCCTGTGTGTGTGTGTGTGTGTGTGTGTGTTTTTTTCAATGTATGATTTACTGTGATTTGTTGAATTTAATTCATTAAATAAAACAAAAATATTACACTCTTTCTCTAAATTCAGTAGTGTTGAGCTCAGAGCTTATTTAAATCATTAGGCCTTAATCCAAGTCAGGTTTAGACCACTGCAGACCATAATAAATTATGTGACCCTTCGATCCTCTGATTTTTGTACTTGTGCTTAACATCCGTGGGCTGTACGCAGCTGAATGAGGATCTGAAATAAAAAAAAACCCTAACTCATACAAAGCAAATACTAAGATTTTAAATTGGCCTTCACTAATCCCAGAGTTAAATGTTGTTGAAAATCTGAAATCAGAACTGAAATATTTTGCAGCCTGTGAATATTTCTGAGCTAGATGCTCTCTGCAAGGTAAAATGTGTGAAAACTATTCTAAATCAAGAACAAAAAGAATGTTAGATGGCTAAAAGAAATATTCGGAGACTGGGATTTCAGCCAAAGGAGGTGTAAAGGTTCAGACTGAAATGCCCAAACATGTGCACATGGCACATTTGATTTGTTATTATTTTTTTCAGTAGATACATCACAATAATGAATTTAAATTGACACATGAAATATATATATATATATATATATATATACACACACACACACACACACACACACACACACACACACAGACCACTTTATATATATGTGTAGACTGATTGGTTTTGACTTATGCGGCCATTGTGTGTGTGTGTGTGTGTGTGCGCATGTGTGTATGCATCTGGCATCATCAATAAAATGCCTGTTCAAATACAATATGAGAGCTGACTTGCGAGTGAATCCAGGGCCAGTCCTTAACAGGTTGTCAGACATGCAAAAACTGGAAGAATTTCCTGAGGCATGCTCAAAGTGGCCCAGGAAGAAAACAGCATGCTGAAATGAAAACCACTGTGAACCACGATCTCCCTCTGAGTTAAAGAGGACACTCATGCACTCTGACATGCGGCTGGTTCTTTTTGACAGGCTTCCTTTGGTTCGTTTTCACCCCGGCCCGACGCGCAGACGGCCGATGTGCTGCGGGATGACTCTGTGGCTGCGGAGAAGGGGAGAGTGAGAGGGAGATGGGGGAGGAGACGGCAAGCGTGTCAGATGCTGCTATTAGGCCCAGCGTGCTTTAACACTGTAATGCAAAAATGTGTCTACACGGAGGAACACATTATTTCTAACCTCTGCCAGAGAGCATATCCATTTTCTTTTTAAATTAAAAATGTCGGGCCAAGAGAGGAGACTTGCCACGGAGCATTACTATCAGATCAGCCCGCCGTAGTGTGCCCCTCAGGGAGGGAGGGAGGGAGAGAGAGAGAGAGATAGAGAGAGAATGAAAGAGTCGAGATGTGATTCATATAATAGTGAGGAGACTGAGAGAGATGAATTGGGAGACAGTAAGGTGAAGCGTAAAAGGAGGGCATAAATGAAACAGGGAGAAACGAGATTGAAAATAGAGAGCTTTAAGAACAGGGGGATGAGGGATGGAAGAGAAAGAGATCAGTAGTAGGTGAAAAGCAAACAAATGGGGAGGGGGAAGGGAGGCAGAGTGAAATGTGAAGTCCTGAGCGCGCACACACACACACACACACATACACACACACACACACTATTCTGAATAAATGAATGTGGGAGTGATAAGCTATACAGTAGAGAACACAAACACAAGACCTCTCTTGGCATGTGTTATGGATGGGGAAAATATGGTGATGCTCTTACTGCTATTCAGATCAGGTTTGCAGCCATGGGTTCCAAGGGCAACTTAGCATGCTATGTACTCCCGCCGGCCTGTCTGCTGTGTACTTATGCTCTGTAGGCTTCCAGTGAAGTACATGCCCACAGTGGTTAGATATCTATGTACCCGTTCCCCCCTGACACACTCCTGGTCCACCATATTAGAATCTGAACTAATATTGAGATCAAGGCTTTTGACCATAGTTAGCAGTAGCTAGCTTACATTAAATGCCATGAGTATTGGCTTTGCACTGCTATGGATGAAGATGAAAGCTGTGGACATGTGTGAGAACATCACCTTCTTACATTCACTGTTCCTCATCTTTGACTCCATACGTCACATCTGGAAGCTAATAAACTGTGTTTGCTGTATTTTGTTGGTGAATATGATTAGCTTAGCAAGCCTAGAAGGAGGTTGGTCATCAATATCAGTGTACCGGACAATAGTTTGGAGTTGTTTTGAAAGAACATTGTTTGAAACTAAATGTATATGGCCATTTCTCTGTCTGACAGTCTGGTTTTATCTGATTGTTTGCAATACTGTGTAAGGGGTAATTTGGAGTCAGAAAACGGAACAGGTTATGATACGTTTGTAAGATTTTTTTTAGTATGGAGCACCATACTCAGCACAAAGCATAGGTTCATTAACTTTATTAATACACCTTTTTAATATCATGTGTTTTTGTGGCACCACATAGTGGTAATGCATTTTTAGCAATACTGCCTATGCTGTTGCATAGGCCATACCAGACACCAATATCAATCACTCATACCATTTGCTTCTGATCAGACAGGACAGACACTGATGCTCTGTCACACCGTGAGTTTCGGGACAATAAGAGTTGAGTGAGCTAGTTGTGACAGAGATCTGAAGGAACTAGAAGGCCCCTGGGGCAGTTTTTATAGGCCTGGCTCTACTGTTATATGCACAGACATGGCTGTTCTTCCAAGCATCTTAAATGAACAGGGGTATGGCTAAGTGGCTTGAGAGCACTTGTGCTCAGGGTGTACATGTGTACTCTGCGCATACACTCATGCATGCACTCGCATATCCTAATCTTTAGTGGCTGAGATGTTAAAGGGATTGACTAATGTGGTGGGATAGCTACACTTTTAACTAATGGAGCTCATCTCCATTGAGCATCTCCAAACAGTGCTCTCGACACAGCCTCTGTTTGCGATCGCATCATTGTAGAGTGTGTGTGGCGGGAACAATAAGAAGTATAATCATAATATTTGGACTGAGTTTTCTGAAGAGCATAGACTAGTCCCTTCTGAGAGCAAAGTAGCATTAGCAGGCGTTTTTATGCTAAACTGTGTTCGCAGCAGGCAGGGCGCGGTAATGAGTGACTCTGTGAACTAGGAGGGATGTTTTAACTTTAAACATCTCAGCAACTGTCTGTGTAAGTGGAATAAAAATGTCTTCAACAGCCATGCAAGGTAACATTTGGTTCCCATTACTGGCTAATGAGTAGGTGTGAATAGTACCCTATCCCGGTGCCTGCAGGGAAACGGGGCTACTTAACTGCTAGAAAAGCATCAAATGTAATGGCTGCAGGATGTAGACCACCTCCCTGCAGTGAGACCAAGGTTATGCAGACCCTTGTGTGTGTGTGTGTGTGTGTGTGTGCGCGTGCGTGCGTGTGTTGCGTTTGTGTGTTGATGTAAGCGGTTGTCTGTTAAAGGATTGAATTGTCCAAATTTAAGTCACTTTAATGTAGTGCAGGAACTAAATGATTGTATTTTATGCTATGAAAATGTATAATTTGCAAACATCACCTTCACAGGGGGCCCAAAATTGACAAAATTGTTGTACGATCTACTTTGGAGCCATCCAACTGCATTTATCCTTCCCAGTTAACACCCCACCCCACCTTTGTGAACATCTCTGCTCCTGACGTATTACCCCTTTTTTTACAGCAGTTTCATCAGGCACTTGATCTCATTTCACATTAGTTTTATACATATATATGAAATGCATTATATTGTATTCTCTCTCTCTCT
>JBBPCZ010037989.1:0-13464 GCA_037974445.1 Brycinus macrolepidotus
AGAAGAATAGCAACAGGATAAAATTAAATGTTGGACGCTGCTCACTGGTGAGTTGTGCTATTTGTAGAACGGGTCCGCGGGCTACTCATGTGGTCCTTGGGGGCACCATGTTGGTGACCCCTGTCTCAAAGGTTTAAAGGGACCTGGGCGTTTACAATCACAACTTCAAGATTATAAAACTTACCGTTTTTACAGTCATCCCTCACAATGTACATTTTTTAAATGCAATCAAAATTTTATTTTTTGTTTCCCAGATTTTATGTCTTTATTAAGTCTGCCACATTGTCATCTGTTTTGTCTTTTTGTAACAGGTGGTTATTTTTATTGCATTTTATTACTTTGTTAAATTGATATAATTTTTTTTCTGTTTTAGTATTCTATTTTTTTTTTTTTAATTATTTGATTTTATTGTTCACCACTTTGGCATGGCCATTAATATCATGTTGGTCAGTCTTTGCAGCTTCCAGCATCCAGTCTTCTTGGAAGGCATCCAGTCTTCTGGGAAGGCTTTCCATAAGATTTTGGAGTGTGTTGTTCGGAATTTTTTAATCAAAAGTGAGGTCAGACATTGGTGTTGGATGAGAAGGCTTGGGCTGGAATCGACGTTCCAATTCATTCCAGTTGAGTTCAGAGCTTTTTGCAGGCCAATGGAGATGTCTCGGATCTCACTTTGTGCACAGTGGCACAGTCATGCTGGAACAGGAAAGGCCCTTTCACAAACTGTTGCTACAGAGTTGGAGGCATGCAATTGTCTGAAATGTTTTTCTATGCTGTTATACCCCAGGATATATTAAAGAATTTGGAGTAGCGTAACCAGACCCAGACAAGGACAGTAAAAAACACCAAACGATGAGTGCAGTATATAGATACAGAAACTTTTATCTGTAACATGCTTCAATATGTACAAACAGGTATCTATACAGAAAAAGACATGCAAAAGATTGGGACAGATCTCTAGACAACACCAAAGAAAAATAACAGAATCAAAACATACCAAAGCCTAACTATGAATTTTGGGGCTTCTTTCCTAGCTTGAATCAAACAAAACCCTGCCTTACTACACTGCTCCAAATACAAACAAAACCTACAGGGAAGATGTCTGCCTCTAACCTAGTGAGTTTAACATCTGTGGGGCAAGGAGGCAGAGCACCCTCACAGGCCCATTGGACTAAGCACGAGGCTCCTCCCTTTGATGAGAGCCAGGTGAACGGCGTTAAGGGAGGAGCCAGGACTCTTTAAAACAAGAGCTCTCCGGTAGAGTCGAGGGGGCAGCGAAAGACTGGAGAAAGAGGGGCAGAGAAAGAGAGAGAGCAGCAAGAGAGCCTGTGGTGGGGTTTATTTATTGTAGTGGTGGTTGGTTTTGTTGACTGTTCACCGGGCTGCACTCACACATCCAAGTACCTATGTGCTGCACAAAGTAAATGTATGATACTCAAGCTGACCATAGGTGGAAAAATGGCATTTACAACAAAGCAGGAGGGAACTATCAAACAGAACGAGTGATGGAAATAGTTTTATACAAGACTTGGAGGAGGTGACTACTAACCTGACCCCAGCATTAACAAACAAGAGAGAATATACTGTATACACAAAAATAGTTCAAGTTCAAGACAGCTGTACTCAAGCTAACAGCAAAACCACTGGAATACACCTGAAGATTCTCTCACCTGGCGGCTCCAACCAAGCTTCTTAAGGCCGGAAGGCAGGAGCTTTGGCAGTGAAGGCAGGAGGTGAAACAAACGATTGGCCAATTTTCTTGCCGGAGTCCAGCCAGTCACCTTGTCGGGACCTTGTCGCCTATAAGCTATGGAGAACGAGGAGAATGCACAAAAGGGAGAGAAAAAAAAGAATAACGTACTATAGCACATAATCCCCCTCCCCCTAAAAGAGGGTCAGAAAATATTTTTGTTGAAAGTGCGTCGGCAAAAACTGGTTGTGGTTATATATATATGATACATAAACGTTAAGGGATTGTGGTTCGTTTACACTCTGATGATGCTTATTGAATTTCTTTGTGAAATAACAAATGATCACACCAAATGATAAAAGATGACACCAGCCCCTGCTCCAACAGAGCTGTCATCCACTTCTACTTTAAATGGCTTGGTAAAATCAGGTGTGGCTAACACAGGTGCATGCAACAGTAAACTCTTTATGCTGCTGAAAGCATACTGACAGGTGTCAAACCACACAAACAACTGAGCGGGACTTAAAAGCCCCAGGAAGCGGCAAAGCTCTTATGAGGGGCGGGAGGACTGTGAAGTCCATATTGGCCTGTATTTTAGACTGGATGGGATGAACTTGACCCTGGCCAACCTGTTTCCCAAGCTAGGTTACTGTGGCCTTACCAAACTCACACTTAGCAAGGCTAAGTGTCAAATTTGCTTGTGATAAGCACTTAAAAACTCTTCTAAGAACATTTAAATGTTCCTGCCAGGTGTCTGAATAAAGAACAAGATTGTCTAAGTAAGCCTCATAATTGGATTCACCGGATAGCACAATATTAATTAAGCAATGGAACGTAGCAGGCTCATTTTGCATACTGAACACTGTTACAGTATAATGGCCAAAAGAACCCAGAGTTACAAATTCTGAGGTTTTGAGGCATGCAGTATCAATAGTATCTGCCAATAACCTTTTCATAAATCCCATTTGCTTCACAAATTTGGCTACATGATCAACATAGTCATCCTTCCTGGGTATGAGTCAGGACTGGTTGCTGAATGAACTTTACGGTAATTTGTACAAAAACTGAATGTGAACCCATGCTCTAAAAGGTAGGCTACTGACATGGTTTTACAATGTTTTACAAGCTTTGCTCTAGCTACATCAATGTTGTGTTGCAACATGCTAATTTGAGACAGTACATCATGAAACAACTCAGGGTAAGCCCAGACTTATTTACATACATACATCTGTTGTACATTCGATAAATGGGTCAGTACGGGGGGTAATATATCAAGCATCTCTGCTGAGTCTGGCATCTCTGGCAGTCTGCTGAGAAGGGTCTAGCCTGAACTCTTCTTCAGAACAGGGAAGAAGGCAACTGTGGTAACTGGACTGGCTTCTTCCACACTGGGCTCTGGAGGAGACTGATTTGCCGGTTGAGGTACATAAAAACAAAATGTTAAGCATGTTAATGTGACACGCCGCCTTCTTCCTTTTCCTGTCCGGAGTACTAACTACATAATTCATATTGTTTATTTTTTTCTCAAACAAGTACAGATCAGAAAAATAGGCAGAAAGAGCAGATCCCAGGACAGGCAACAGTGCTAACACTTCATCTCCGGGCTGAAATGTGTGCGCAACAGTGTGCGTCACACTGTTTCTTCATTTTTTCCCAAGAAGAGCTTAAAGTTTGTTTGGCACACTCACAAGTTTTAAGTAAGCATCCCTTAACCTGACTCACATATCTTAAAATATTCAATTTGGGAATTGGGGCGGGTATCAGCATCTGACAGCACTCTCTCCTTTATTACTTTCTATGGTCCCTGGACTGTGTATTCGAAGACAAGTTTGGTGGGGCTAAAACCAGAGATTCTTGAACCACTTTCCACATTGGGAATAATACCAAGGGGACTCCTTCATCCCAACTGCGATGTATATCAAAACAATATGCCTTATGCATGAACTTAAGTGACTGATGGAACCGTTCAAATCCGAGGACATGAAGTTTGTTCCTTTTCTAACTGTATATATTTGTATTTATATTAAACCAAAGGTGGAGAAGAATTTCAAAATAGCCATAATAACAATGGGAACAGTTATTTTTTTGAAGAGGCATAGCCTCAGGATAGCTAATGGCCACACATGACGGTAAACAAGAACTGATTTTCAGCTCAGGTCTTAGGCAAGGGACCAAAACTGTCAACCACATTGTGTTCGAAAGGTTCCCCGGGTGTAATTGGGCCAGCAGAATAACTTGCTGCAACATCCAATTCCAGGCCTGGTAAAAAAAAAAATGTTGTAAAATATGATTATAGGTTTTCGTTACTCCAAGGGGAGTTGAGAGATGGTTATCATGGGCAAAACCAACAATATGCAGGAGATATTGTTTAGGTAGAACAATTTGAAACAATTTGAAGTTTTCCATTCCTCCTCTCTATTGGATTCTGGACACCACTTCCTGAGGAGCACACGTATGCATTTCTTTCTTAGCTTTAATCAAATAAACACACTGCCTAACTACACTGTTCCAACTACAAACAAAACCTGCAGGGGAGGTGTCCTGGTACTCGGATGTTACCCAATGTGTCTAACATCCGAGTACCAGGTACGGCACATGACATATGCTGTAGTATCAACACTACACTTTGCAGACTCCAGTGGCATGATGCTTTACACCACTCCAGTAAATGCTACAGTTCGTTCTGTAGTGAGAAATGCCACAAAGGATAGGTCATTCTATGAGGTGTGTTCTACCACTTTGTGGCTGATATATTTTTACTCCTAGATACCCTCTATTTCACAAACTGCACATACAATTGACAGCAAAGGGCAGAAATTTCATGACCCAACATGTGGCAAGGGTGGCATCTCATGACAGTGTCATGTGTAAAGTCACTGAGTGCTTCAGTACAGCCAATTCTACTGTCAGTGCGTGGTCACGTGCTTGGTTTTATACTGAAACCCTGAACTGATTTGGGAGGCGGTCTCAACTCCTACTTTTGGATAAATGGTACACTTCACTGCAATTCTAATTACTGTAAATTTTACATTTATAACATTTTTAATCCCTACTGTCTCATTTTTATAACATGCATTATATATGCTCCAGTTTTGTATCGTATGCTGCTGTTTATGCTTTGATGCACACAATCTACTTTTCATTTTATAATATTAATTTCTAAATTAATACCACCACACTATGCCATTAATGCCATTTTCATTTATAAAGCACATTACCATTTGTGCAATGCACTTTTGCACCTTTTATAATACTTTCCAGTGTATTTACAAAATATATTATATTTAGTATATGTTGTTTACATTTGCTTATCTTTCTCTATTTATTTTTAATTTATTTTCTAAGCTATTGCACTAAATATCTCTTGTCTCAGAGATGTCTCAGGGTTACATTTCACTGCATGCTGTCTTTGTTTAAATGTGTGTGTTACAAATAATGAATATCTTTGAATCTTGAACCTTGAAAATAAACAGTTGGTAGAGTTAACTGTTTACTTATTATTGTATCTTAATATTAGATATTAGATATTAGAATGTTTAAATTGAACAGTTTACATTATTTCATGTATAGCTCTACCTTTATGTGCAGGAGCACATTTATAGCCTCATCTTTGTTTTCTCCAAATCTAGTTAATTAAAGTGAGTAATACGTTCTTGGAAACCAGTTTTGATAAAAATCCTCACCAGATCTTTTGTCACTGTTGCAAATGCAGTGTTACATGGGCTTAATGGGATTTCTTTTCATGTCCAAATTGAACTGTGACACTAATTATGAAAACATAATATGATCCTGGAAAACTGTCCTTTCTTGAATGTAAGCTTGTAATTGCTCTTGCTCATTCATATATCTTCTACTAACAGGCTTGACTGATATCCATTTATATTTATACTTCTCTCCCCATTGCTCTGTATAGATTTATATTGACATGCTAAGTGTTCTACTCCCTTTTCATTCTATCTCACGCTCCCGCTCTCTTTTTAATAAAGAGGCATAAGACAGCTGTTCTCTGATCGCTGATGAGAGTAATCTTCAACTCCTTAGAATTATTTGATTTAGAGTTTAAAGTGTTGTAGTGCATTTCCATTCCTTTGTTTCCTTGCTGCATTCTGTGGCCTAAACACCTCAGCCCAATTCATCTCCGCCTGTCTGTCAATATCTGCCCAAACAACAATGCCATTCATCTGTCTTGTAATGTATTCGATAATTAAATTTCCATCAGTCTCTGTGGCAATTGACAATATGCCCTCATCTGTGTGGAGGAGACAGTTTACATTGTCAGTTCTCCCCCTCCCCCTCTGTTTCTCTCTCAAGACTCATGGATTGTAAGAGTGCTTTGGGAGCCTGAAGCAGGTAGAGGGTGTAAAAAATGAAAAGAGGCAAGGGCATAAGCTGTGTCCCTCCCACCCCAATCCTCTTGTGTCTTCCTTCTTTTTAAAGTATGAACATTTGCAGAACACTGTAGAATGGATGGTACTGAACTTTAAATGTGACACTGTCGTAGGATGCCACCTTTGCCATAAATAAGTTCATGAAATTCCTATCCTACTATATTTGCCCTGGTCAACTGCAATATAATTGTGAAATATAAGTGTCTAGGAGCTTAGCCATAAAGCGGTGGACGACGTAAGCTCACAGAGCAGGGTGTTGAAGCGTGTTGCATGTATCTTCTATTAAACCGCTCACCAAGCAATTTCAGACTGGAAGCAATATTAGCACAAGTCAAGAGCTTCATGAAATGGGTTTTCCACAACTGTGTAACTGTACACAAGCTTAAGATCATTATTTGCAATGACAAGCATTGGCTGGAGTTGTTTAACGCATGCCGCCACTGAACTCTGGAGCAGTGAAAATGTGTTGTCTCGAATGATGAATCATGCTTCATTATCTGAAGTCTGATGGATGAATCTGGGTTTGGCAGATGCCAGAAGGATATCTGACAGAATGCATAGTGCCAGTAAAGTTTGGTCGAGAAGGGATAATAGTCTGGAGCTATTTTTAAAGGTATGTGCAAGGTCCCTTAGCTCTAGTGAAGTGTAATGTTAGTATTACAGCATACACATTGACTGCTTGTGTACATATTCCCATAAACAAACTCTTTTGAAAATCCTATCCAGAGGAGTGTACGGGGGTTATAGCTGCCAATAGGATAGGCAACTCCATACTAATGGTTTTGAACTGGGATGTCAAACAAGCCCATATAGATGTGATGGTCAGATGTCCACATGCTTTTGACTGCAGAGTGTGATCACAAATCACAAACACTCAGACAGGGGTATAAATACATAATGGAAAACTGGGCACAGCTGTAATGGGGCATGGTTACAAACAGACAGGTGATCATACTGAGTAGCATGGAAGGACGGGGCAGAGCAGGGACAAAAAAAAAAAAGAAAACACATGTTATACATAAACAAAGTCAGGGCGTGACAGGAAGAGTAGGAAAAAGAACAGGGGGTGACAGAAAGAAGCAAGACATGACGGGACGAGACTGTTATAGAACACCCCTACAGCGCATCTCCCGGGGCATGAAAATGAACTGCCACAGGAGCTGGCCTAGAGGAGGGGTAACGGGCAGGACAGGCAGAACTACAAAGGAGGAGAAACAGACTGAACCAACAGAAAAAATGGGGGGACTAGACAGAGGGCAAGAAGACAGAGACTGATAAGATGAACACCAATAGGCAGAGAAAGGCCCAGAAACAGAGAGGAGAACTTAACACTGGACTGGACGGGACGGTTGACCACGGGACTGGACTGCAGACATGACTGAAAACTGGACATGGGACTGGACAGAGGTAGAAACAGAGACACTTTGGCCTGGACAGGAGATGGAACAGGAGACAGGAGACTAGGCAGGAAAGGGGACTGGACAGGACACTGGGGCATGACAGCTGGGACAGGGACCATGACAGGAACAGACACCATGACAAGAACAACCACACAGACTGGGATAGACAGAGAGGGAGAAACCAATACAAAGACAAGGACTTTAATAGGGACAGATGCAGAGATGGAAACAGGAATGTGAACAATTTTAACAACTGGAACTGAATATTTAAATTGATGGAAGGGTCAAAGAACAGGCGGAACAGGAACTGGGTTCAAGGAGAGGTTGTAGGTTGGAGAAAAGGTACACACTGGGCCAGAACCATGTTTTGAGCAGACTTCCCTGATCAGGGAAGCCATCAACAGGGGACCAGGATGCTGGGTGGCCGATGACAGGGAGCCAGGAGGCTTTGTGTCCGGCAAGGAGGGGCCAGCTGACTGGGCGTCCAGCAGGGTTGGAACTGGCTGCTCAGGCTCAGGAGACTGGAGGCCCAGCTCCCAAGACTCAGGAGGCTTGGGCGCCATAACTGCACAGGACCAGGAGGCTTGGGTGCCAACTGCGTGGGACCAGGAGGCTTAGGCACTGGCTGTGGTACCTGGAAGCTTGGGTGCTGGTTTTTCTGGGCCTGAAGACAGAGGTACCAGTGATTAATTTGGGGCCCTCTGGTATGGCAGGGAGTTCCTGTGGCACCTTGGAGCCCTCTAGTACAGCAGACGACACATGTGACATCTTGGGACCCTTCGGTACAGCAGAGGGCAACATCAGCATCGAGCATCCCTCTGGTTCAGCAGGGGGCGCTGGCAACACATTGACAACAAATTGGGGAGGTGGTGCAGAAGTGCTCTCCAGAGCACAAGGGGGCACTGGCAAAGACATGCCCTCCCGAGCACTAGGGGACACCAGCGAAGACATGCCCTCTGAAGCACTCTTTTTCCTGTGGCACTTTTTCCCCTTTTTCCCTGTTGGTTAGAATCTCTGGTCACCACTGAGCCGAGTTGGCCAGTTTCACAAGGGCAAGGATGTCAGCCATTTTAAGAACTGTTGTTGATGTCAAACTACTATCCATCTGTCCACACATTATTAGACCTACTTATCCTAACCAGGAGTGTAGGGGTGCTGGAGCTTATCCTAGTGCTCATAAGACAAAAGACAGAGAAACACCCTGGACAGATTAGGACAGACTCTCAGGCTAACACACTTACACAGGTAGTCACACCTCTAAGCATTTCAGCAGCTCCAATTCACCTGACATGTACCTGACATCTTTGGACTGTGTGAGGAAACCAGAGCTCCCAGTGGAAACCCGCACAGACACAGGGAGAACATAGAAACTCCACACAGAAAGGACAAAGGCCTAGCCAGGAATCAAACCCAGAAATGTACAAATGTGGGGCGGGTATAACAAAAAATGGTATAAGGTGCACAGCGAGAGAGACAGTAACCAGAACAGAGACTAATTAGGGGCCTAAGGTAGAGACTTGAAACAGGAACAGAGACAGGAATGGGTAGATAGACTAGGAAAGGCCCAAGACTTTGGACAGGTAACTTAAACTGACATAAAAATTGAAGCGAAATGCATGGGCCACACAAGACACTGAGGGGTTCAAAGGGCATGGGGCTGGCCCAGCAGCAGCAACATCCAGAGTAGCTGGCAGACTGCCAGTCATGTCCCAGGCAGCCTGGCATGGAGGACTCAAAAGCTGAACAATTGGTGACGGAGGGGCCAGAATATAAGATGGCCAGTGGCAGGGTACCAGCAGGCTGGACAGAGAGCAGCAAGGGAACAGGATCTGGAATAGGGACCTTGGGAGCTGGCACTAGAACAGGAGGCTGTGGAGCTGGCACTGAAACCAAAGACTCGGGAGCCATCTTGAAAGTGCCCTGTGCAAATTTCCCACTTGTGGGACTAATAAAGGTTTATCTTATCTTATCTTATCTTAGACAGTGCTGTGGGGATAGAGGCCTGCTCTGTGGTGCCCGCTAAGGCACTGGAGGACCCTGTGTGGTTGAACGTCTGCTCTGCGGCGCTCTGTGTAGTGCTGGGCAGCACTGTGGGCCAAGTACTTGCTCTGGGGCACCCTATGAGGTACTAGGTGGAGCAGTGGGGCATGGATGGGGAAGTTGATATTTTTCAACCCTTCACACAAAAAAGATTCTCAAGTCAAGTAGGTTTATTATCATTTCAACCATATACACAGTACACAGTGAAATCAAACAATGTTCCTGCAGGACCATGGTGCAACAGAGAACAAAAACACCACAAGACAACATAAATGCAGGCAGGACAGGAATACACAGAGTACAAAGAGAGAAAGAGAGAGGGAGTGCAAGAAAAACACGAGAGCAACAATACAGTATTACAGGACAAGAAACATACAGTGCAGTCGATGGGAGCAGTAACAGTGAAGAGTGCAAAAAATACAAATCTTGAGGTAGATGACAATAAATAAACATTTATGCAAACATTAGTAGCAGCAGGACAAAGAATGTGCAGTTTATAATAAATAAAGGGTATTTACAGTGGCAGGTGAGGAGTAAGTATTTTGTATTTTGTAAGTATTTTGTTTGTGCCATAACAGATCAGTGTGTATATGCATTGTGTTTGGAGAAGGAAAAAGTTCAGTTCAGTTTAGGAGTGTGTGTGTGTGTGTGTACAGATTATGATTCAGTTCTGATTGAGAAGTCTAATGACCAGAGGGAAGAAACTGTTTTCCGTTCTGGCAGTGAAGACCTGTATGCTGCAGCAACTTCTGCCAGATGGAAAAAGGGAAAGGAGGGGTGTGTGGGGTCATTCATAATACTCGTAGCTTCGTCTGCGACAGAGACCCCAGTAATCTTTTCAGCTGTACTCACTGTTCTTTGTAGGGTCTTGCAATCCAAAACAGAGAAATTCCCTAACTAAGCCATGACACAACCACACAGGAATCTCTCTCTAGCTCCTTTGTAAAATGGGGGGTAAAACATTGTCAGTCTCTTCAAGAAGTAGAGATGCTACTGGGCTTTCTTGGTGATGGAAGTGGTGTTAAGGGTCCAAGTGAGGTTCTCTGCAATGTGAACATCAAGAAACCTGGTGCTCTGGACAATCTCCACAGATGATTCATTGATGTTCAGTGGCAAGTGATCATGGCATACTCTCCTTAAGTCAACAACCATCTCTTTTGTCTTGTCCACATTTAGAGGTAGGTTGTTGGTTCTGCACCAGTCTGTTAACTGTTGCACCTCCTCTAAGCATGCCATGTTGTCATTCTCACTGATCAGACCCAACATGGTTGTGTATTCAGTGAACTTGATGATGTAGTTTGTGTATTGCTGCACAGGCACTGGTTAGCAGTGTGAACAGCAGAGAGCTTAGCACACAGCCCTGGGGGCCCCTGCGCTCAGCATAGTGGTACTGGAGACGTTACTCCTCATCCTGACTGACTGGGGTCTCTCAGTCACGAAGTCCAGGATCCAGTCGCAGAAGGAGGTGTTCAGGCTGAGCAGATGCTGAGGAATAATGATGTTGAATTGTGAACTGAAGTCTATTAACAGCATTTTCACATAAGTGTCCTTTTGTCTAGGTGAGTGAGGACCAGGTGAAGGGTGGTGGAGTTGGCATCATCCATTGAGGGGGTGGGACAATTTGCAAACTGCAGGGGGGCCACCTGCTGCACTAATGCTTTCTCACACACCGGTTGCGATGTCCCCTTCACCAGCCAGTGGCCTCAGGCAACACTTCGGACTGAGGGCCTGGTCCCTACAGCAAGCCAAAGTTGCATACATTTTCAAAATTTGTTCAAGCATATATTCTTAATGATAGGAATTTCATAAATCTTCCTGTTCTGATGAAGAGAGACCCCAAAACTCATTTTAAAGCTTTTTTTTTTGGAGTTTTGGAGAGTAACATACTCTGAATACACACATACACATGCACACAAATTACATATATTGTGCCATATGCAAAATGTGCCATAACTTATTGCCACAATTTATGTTTTATGTGAAAAATTCAGCAAATAAACTGTAATTGTGCATTAAAATGTGCAGAAATGTATTCTCTGTGTTGCAGACTTTTTTAAGCCGGGGACCCTCTCCAGTGTGAAAGAAGTTTCATGGACCCCACATTCCAAAATTTCAAATGTTAAACACATTAAAGACATAGTTGTTTATACACTTGTTTGATGTTGTCATTGTTGACATAACATAGACATAAATGTGTCAAGAAATGTCAAATGTGTGTGTTTTTTGTCTGTATGTGTACGTGTGTATCTACGTGTGTGAATTCTTAATCAGTGTCACAATGGCTGAGAAGCTACAATAGAATCCAATTTAAGTCATATTGCAACAATATAAGTATTAAACAAAACAGTCTTGGTAAAAAAAAAAAAAAAAAAAAAAAAAAAAAACCGTAACTAAATTTTTTTTTGCCTTGACAACAACCAGGTGGGGTCGGGGAGGAAGTGGGTAAACAATGAAATGATTTTGACTCCCATCTTATCACTGATACATGCAACTGGTGGTGTTACCACTCTCCCCATGCTGTCTCTGGATCGGTTTAAAGATCTAACAAACATTGATTTAAATCTGGAGACTGAATTTGAGCTGATCTCTATTCAGCGCTGTGATCTTAAATAAGGTCCAAGAACCTTGAGGTCTTCAGAGAAACATGATGCACTTATTCCTCCTCCTATCTTGGCACGGTTTGTGTTTGCATGGGTTGGCTTGGTCCTCCTCCATTTGGCCTTGGGCGATGCATCTGCACGCATCTGTGGTGCGAAGAATCCCCCATCGCCTCGTTATCTCCAGCTCAGCATCTCTATGATTTATTCACCTACTCCAAACGTATGCTGTGCAGGCGAAAGGACAAACAGAAGGAGAGGGTGGAGAAGGTGGGGGCCTAAAGGTGCCGTAAAACATAAGCGTCCAATACCGATGGACAAGATGGTAAAATTGTTAATGGAGAATGAAGAGCATGAAAGAGCGCTGATCTGTTGCGTAATGCAAGATCTTTGCTGAGAAGCATGAGCTTGTTTGCCCGAGTGCAAAATTGGAATTATACAGCAGTCAAGGACTGTGAGAGCTTGGATAATAAGCAGTTTTTAAAAATCTGTAACTCTGGGTGAAATTGTTGATTTAAACTGATTTTTTAAAATAAATGTATGTATTATTGTTATTATTATTATTATTATTATTATTATTATTATTATTATAGACATTTAACCAACAATTTTTAATGTGACAAATATTGTTGTGATAATTATTGCCAACATATATGTTAGGATATGTTTATATTAGTATTATTGTTAGGTTCTCTTTTTGATCAGATGGATCCTTGCATGGATAAATGGCTGCAAATTCTAGCAGCATTCCTGTGTGTGATCCACTCTGTGCAGCAAACACACACGCACACACACACACACACACACATTCCACCACCATGACACCACAGTGTCACTGCTGTTCTGAGAATGATCCACCACCAAATAATACCTGCTCACTGGTGGTCCTGTGGGGGTCATGAACATTGATGAATGGGATAAAGGGGGCTAACAAATGGTGCAGAGAAACAAATGGACTACATACTGTAATTGTAACTATAAAGTGCATCTCTATGGTCAGTAGAGCTGATAAAATTGACAATGAATATAGATACAATGTAGGTACACCAAAAGAAATGGTTCATCTTTTTAAAATGATAAAGCACAAAATATTGGAACACATGGCCCCGCCAGTTTGATGCTTGTCAACCTTATCCGACCTTGCAATGATAGATCTGAAAGAACTCATTAAGGTCAGATTGGTAAATGCTATAAACAAATACTCTGGAAAAAAAAAATTACTCACTTACAGGTACAATTAACAATATTATTATGCCTGGTACAATAAGAATGTATGTAGTACATGATGAAAAATAAACACAAATGTTCTGTATGCCTGAAAAAAAACCTAAGGATTTAGATCTGGAACTTGA
>JBBPCZ010038030.1:0-13461 GCA_037974445.1 Brycinus macrolepidotus
CTTCATCTGAGACACATCTGGCCGGATTCAGCCATTTTTTTAATGTAAAACTCGATTTTCACGTGCGACGTGCGGTTGGTTGTGTGAAACGCGTTAGTTTTGCGAGTCAGGCGCGCCTCCGAGGCAGCGTTCGTTATGCGGAACGTTCGTTCTGTGAGGCGTTCGTTAAGCGGGGTACCACTGTATATATGAAATAAATAGGGGGTATGCGTGCATGAGTGCGTGTGTATAGATATACTGTATACAGACACACTGTGTTTGGTCTTCCTCCCTGCAGGCCCTGTAGTGCTGAGTATGTGTGAGTGTGTGTGAGCAGTTCTTCCCTCAGGCCACAGCCCAGGTCAATGCCACATCTGCTTAGCATTAGCAACACTGCACAGCTGGCAGCGTCCCATCCACTCCCATTAGTCTGCTCCCATTATCTCAGCTTCTTCTGTGTGTCCCTGTGTGTATTTAGCATTTAATGGGGAACAGGCCCAATAATAATAATAATAATAATAATAATAATAATAATAATAATAGCAATTTTAAATATTTTTATAAAAAATATTCAGTCTTGGTTTATTTCCCTCTCTATTTCTTCTCTCCCTCTTTCTCTCTCTCTCTCTTTCTCTCACTCACTAACTCTATTCTTCCTGTTTCTAACCTTGGGGTGGCCCTTTGTCTGATATCCAGCATGTAAATTCTTGTTCACTTCAGACTCAGAATCTGTCCTTTTATATGAAAGGTCCCAGCCACACCCGTTCTCTCGCATTTTCTTTCCTTTTCTCTTGTCAGCTTCATTTATATTAACCTGAGAAATGAAACCACATGGAGCACAAAGAAGAGTTCCATCCACACAGAGAGCATGCTGTTCGTGACTAACGTTGAGATTTCTCCCATCAAGTACTGTAACAAAGAGGACGTTGTGTGGGATTTGCCTGTTTGAAAAAGTCAAGACCACTCGAATTTGCAGGCCTGTGGTTTCCATGTGAGTGGTCCTCTGTCAGTACATTTCACACACTGCCGGCGAAATAAGCCCTGGAGCGAGGCTGTAGCTGCTGGATTAAGAAGCAAAAGTGAAGAACCACAGCAACAAATAAGCCTTATTAGCAGCCATAGAGACTAAACCAGGATGTCTGTGAGGGGGAGGAAACATAGGCTAGCTTCATTAGAACATTCACTGAAATGGAATTCACTTCACTATAGCTTCTTTACAGGCCACAGAAAAGCTACAGCATGGGCCAGGGAATGTAGGCATACATCAGCCTTTTCAGCCATCACCCTTACTTAAAAAGGGGGTTCTTCAGGGGTTCTTTAGAAAAGACAATGATTTCATATAGAACCAAGACAACTCAAAGAACCATCTGGCTACTTCAATGGTTTTTTAAATAGTTAAATGGTTCCTCTCCATGAAGTAGGACCTGCAGCACATGCTGAGGCTACTGGTTACACTGGGCCACACTCTAAATTATGGGGGCATAGCTCAAGCTCTTTCCTTCTCAGTTGCAGGACAGTGGCATTTCCAGACCCGTTTTCAGGGGGCCACAGAGGGGCACAGTATATGACGGGGGAGGGAGTGGGGGCGTAGTATGAGTTTTTAAAAAAATGAATTATAGTATATATATAGTAAATGGTATTTATAAATAATATTTCAATCACATTGTGTAACAATGTTTAATTAATAACCTTTAAAAATTATATCTGCTCTTGGTTCCACGTTGCATTGAAAGTGCCTTCCCTGAAACAGCATTCAACACAAAGCTATAGGTAAGATACAGTATTTCTTCTATATAGTTTAGTTTATTTAGATAAAAAGATTAATGAGCTAAATCATAGGGTTTCGTTTCAGCTGCTGTGCAAGTCTACTGTGCAAGAACATCAAATTTATGTGGAAGCCTTTTACATTTAAATCAAATTAAGAAATACACTAGGAACAGAAGGTTACATCCAGCCAGAAGATGTTTTCCAACCAGTTGCTTTTTTTGTGCCAAATATGTATTCACAGTCTTATTTGGTTTGAGTCCTCTTAGGGACTTTTCTAAATATATTGATTTAGAAAAGACATGACTATTGTGGGATTTAGTTTTTGCATCATCTGTCCATGCTTGTTATCTGAAAATGAACTGCAATATTATTGATGCATTATACTTCACAAAGATTGACATATTATTAAAAAAGTATTTGAAAGTATAGCTCTAATTAAACTAATGGCTTGTATTTAGTGGTCTTACATGCGTTTTGATTGGCTGTAACTGGTTAGCCCCTAACATTAGCATTAACATTACTCTGCCTGTTCCAAGGCTGACAAACATTTCTACACTGTTAAATATTTGTGTATTTCAATGTCCACCTGTTGCTAGGTCCATACTGAGAACAGCTGCTGTACAGCTGGACTATGGAAGCTGAAAGCACTCAAAGAAAGATGTTGATGGATGATGGGAAATGCAGTGCCTGTAGTGAATTTGTGTGGTCATAAAGTTTGTATTGTTTGTAAAAGAATAAAACAGGAAACATTTCATTCAGCCATGTGCCCCAGTAAATTGAGTCTAGTGATGCCACTGAGTATACAGTTTTATACAGTAGTGGTTCTCAAACCTGTCTTCAGAGTCTCTCACATGGTCCATGTTTTTGCTCAACTCTGACTCCCAGTACACCTGAACCAAGCATTCAGTATCCTTAATGGCTTCAGGTGTGTTGGGTGCTGGATAAAGCAAAAACGGGGAACATGAGGAGAGTCCTGAGGTCTATTGTCAGAACCACTGTATATAGAACTTTTACTAGCCTACATTTAGAATTCTTATAATCATGCTACAGATGTGGGCAAATTTCATAAATACAATTCGCAAGCCATATTAGTTAGTGTTCAAAAGGTACACAGACCCTGCTACTGATATTTGGGGCCTGTCTCAAAAAAGATGTTCAAGTTGAACTTTCAGCTTCACTAAACCTAACACATACAGCCATGGTTAACTTATTTTACAAGCACGGTTAAAGGTTCTGCATTATTCACTTACTCAGAGTTTAATGTGAATTGTTACATTGTGGAGAAGCTAATAAATGGCTTTTAGTTTTATAAGTAATGATGTTGATCATTTTAAAATAAACATAAATCTGAAACATGCCTTACAATGCACTTTATGTAAAACAATGGGTGACACATTTATAACCATTTTGTATTTTTTGTGAAGTAGCTAGTTAACTCATGAGACATCTGGTGCCAACAACTGTGACTCAAAAACAGTTTTGTCCTCTAGAACAAACCGTTTCACATGAATTCATGTTCAATGATTTTGTTTAAATTTTATCAATTGAATAATGCAGGAATAAAAAAATAATAAAATATACAAATAGTGGAATTCTCTTTTCCAGCTTTCTCTGTTGACCCAGGTTTAGAGACTCGGGCTTGAAATAATCTTCATGTATGTGGACATGAGAGCACTGTGTTTATGATAAACATTGCGTGAAACCTGAGGATGAGTCGAGTGGCTTATTTTCAAAAGAAGGAAATCATACCATGTGAATATGTAGAAAGTAAAGCGTTTATACCAGTATAAGGCAGTGCTATTGCCTCTGCCACCGGTTAGTAATAATCACTTATTTTGTCGACATCTATACAGTATGACTGGTTTCCTCCAGTGAAAAGCAATTTATGATAATATGATATGAAAAGACTTGAGAAGTCCACTTCCATCAGAAGAATGCACCTGATTGGTCAGAAACTCACCCTGATTGCTCCAAGAGCTGTTTATGATCCATAATTACAAACTACACCTGCTCTAGAGCAGAGTAGACATGCAAGATAGGTCACCATGCTGATACAGCTTGGTAAAAAAAAGTGAAGCACCATGGTGAAACTGTTTAAAATTTGCGGGCTAAGAAATGTATCTTGCTTTGCAAGACTTCGTGATCTATGATTCATATTTTGGCTAAAAGAATTACATTTCAACCAAAAAAATGGAATATAAACCCTACACTGTTAACAATAAAACTCAAATAAAACCTTCAAATTGTAATGCAACTTACTTCACTGCTATTTTTCGTCAACTCGAAGGTATTTGAAGGTACAGGTGAACCTCTAGTTTTTTTTAAAAGCCCTGGAGTTGTATTATAATTTTAAATTCAGGAATGGTTATAAAGCGCAACTCTCCAGACTCACAGTGGTGTCATGTGTTTTGATCTACTTTAACAATGATTTACAACCACTGCAGGCAGGAGTAGAAGTATGAAAAAGAAAAGGGCAAAGACGAAAAGGGCAAAATCTTCAAAATGCAATATCCCAGTTTGAAGAGAGGCAAACACAACATGAAAACCCAAGCAAGTGTGAACTTCCCCTGAGAATGAATGTCTACTGGTTCCAGTATGCAAAGCACAGCATATTCAAACATGCATCTTATCTTCCACCATCCACAGGGGCACACACACACACACACACACACACACACACACACACACATACACATACACACACTCTTACTTCAGGGTTGGTGATTTTGGTGATGTCAGGGTAAAGGTAATAGGTGAGGCCTGCTCCAGCCCCAGGGAGAGTGACTCCTCTGAAGAACAGGATCAGCAGCATGAGGTATGGAAACGTGGCCGTGAAATACACCACCTAAAGAGATACGTACACATACATACAGTTTACATACAGCGAAAGCTTGGACATCACTGGTCAAATTACACATTTTGTCGATAACAAGATACCTTGCTGCACATTTCATTGCACAATTATCATTTGCTGAATTTTACATACTGTAAAAATAAATGTGGCATGTGCATAAGTTTGGACACCCTTGTAGTCAGTACTTAATAAGACCCCCTCTGGCTAAAATCACAACCTCCAAATGTTTCTCGCAGTCAGTTTTTCTCATCTTTAATTTTTTTCCCACTTTTACAAGACTTGCATGCACAGCATGTTTAAATTTAATTTCACATTCATTTACATCAATACTCAAATCTTAATCTTTTGTTTTTGGAAGAAGTTCAACATTTTGCAATACCAGCGTCTTTTCTTTTTCAATGTCTTTATTGACTGTAGGACAACACCTTCCAGGATTTGCCGGCATTATAACATTTAGTACATCCTTTCCTTCCCTCTATCATCCCACATTTCTTGTTCTGTCAGCTGCCACACAAGCCCAAAGCATGATAGATCCATATCTCTGCTTAACAGTTGCCAACATGTTCTTCTTTGTGCTCTTTTATTGAAATATACCTTTGGTGATTCAGACCACAGCAATTCCAGGATTGCTTATCATATTCTTCCCTGTAGACGATGTCTGAACAACGACACTCCACAGTGGGACAGGGCATCCCTATTTCAGTGCCAGTCAAATCGTCCTGTAGGTCTTTGGCAGTGATGTGGGGGTTTTGCCTTACACACCTGACCAGTCTGTGAGTGTTTTTATTTTTAAAGAGATTTTTCTTGGTCTTCCAGATTCTGTCTTGACCTGTCAGTTCTCCTTAATGCCCAGTAAATGTTACAAGTACAAAATGTTCATAGCCTCCTATGAAAATCTTTTATAGCCTCCTCTTGCTTTGTAAAGGTCAGTTATGTTTAGCAGATAAACGATGATCGTGAAAGAATGACAGTTTAGTTTATTCTATGCAGATGTATGAACTTTTTCCACTTAGAAAATTAACCAAACTAGATGGTCACAAAGTGTATAATATTCACAATTTTATCAAATCTGTGTTACACTGGACCTAAAATTAAAACGGACCCTGCAATGTTCCATTTGTTTAACACTGAAAGAGAAAATTACTTCTTTTGGTTACTATGGCTAAGGTTAAGGTTAATTTTGGAAAATTATCATTACATATTGATCCTTACATATATAATACATAAAAGATATATTATTATATGCCATTTCTACTGGAACTTCCAAAAAATATTTTTGAAAAAGGAAAGAACTTTCTTAACTTTCAAATTTATGTAACAAAAATGTTTTCAAAGTCATTCATCCTGAAATAGCGGCTGACAACGGATGACATTTTCAAATTCTAAAAAAAAAGAATTCAAAGTGACAAAAATGTAGCTTTGACCTGACAGCGATGATACACTGTAGGAACAAAGATGTTTATCATGCACAGGGGAACTATACATTACATGTTCTCTGACCTTGCCAGTGGTCTTCACTCCTTTCCAGATGCAGAAATAGCAGATAGTCCAGACCAAAAGGAGGCACACTGTTAGGTCCTTGTGTGGCAGGCCCAACAAATCATCATCTGTTACCCGCAGCACACGATTACTGAGGATACACACCAGACACACAGACACACACGCACAAGAAAAAAGTACTGGGAAATTCACATTATCAGTGTTCTCTGAAATAAACACCTCTGTAATGAACATACCACAGCTGCAGTAATGGAAGTTGACATGGAAAAAGATGGAAAAATACATATGTTGATTTGCATCCTGTTTCTCAAACTCCTTATGGGGTCACTGTGTACACACAGGTCGTAAACACAAACACTGGAGTGATAGATGGACTTCTCTTTCAAAGTTTAGCTTTGGTGGGTTCTAGTCAACAAAGATAAACATGCTGTTTCCATTTCCCAACCATGTGTTACAAGGCTCTTGCTCAATCTGCATCCAAGGAAAAGAACAAGTCGAGCGAGGTCCAGTCTAAGAGAATTCTTGGGAAAAAGGAGGTTCAAATTGCTTTGGAAATTAGTTGGTGTATAGTTTCAGCTGACTCTGTTTGTGTATGTGGAGGCATGCTACATTTCTGTAAATGGAATGCCTTCCCACACTTGGAAGGAACAAAGGTTACATTCATCATTGTTCAAGATTTCGGTGGGCTAAGCTAAATAAATGCTGTTATTATAATAAAAAGCATATCGTTCGGTATAGTAATGTTAAGGAAAAGGAAACCACACTGTTTAATTTCATGTGATGACATTTCATTCTATATAATTTTGGACCATTTCCATTGGTCCATTCATCATAAAACGTTCACACAATGCTGTCTTTCTCAAATGGTGTAACACAATAAATAAATGTTTTGATTTATGAGGTTTTGATATGACAATGTTGTGATGATATATCTCTATTATTTCATCTTTACTTCTATTCAGTACAATATGGTATTCCTTACGAATGCTATTACATTGTTCAGTTAGCACTAAAAATTGGTCAGTGGTCATTCAGTTCACTTACTTGTGGCAATATCCGTGCTGATGCAATGTACTCTAGTCAAACAGAAATCATGTACACATTTGAATCATGTACTTTCAGCGAATTGCTTTTGCGATTAAGCAATTTCTGAGAAGTGCATCAACTGCTCTTATGTCAGATTATTGTCAGAATATCACGTTTTTTAGACTAGAGTGTAAACGTGCCATGCACTGATATCCTTTCATGCCTGCCTGCTTGTATAATAATCCACCAGACGAGAACAAAGTGAAACATTTCTGTTTGAAACAGTGTCTCTTATCCCGGATGACTCTTTTGTGGTCTTTTGAGGAAGACAATAGAGTGTAACAGGATCGTAAGCTGGCCAGAAACAGACATGCAGCAGTGTCAGTGATCTGGCGGTCGGGAGAAAAACAGCACACAAAAGCAAAGAAGAGGCAAAAAAAAGTCTGGAATTTCATACTGAACTTACAGCCAGAATTCCTCCTCTGGGGACACGATTTCAAACGGCAGTGTTTCAGTGAAGCCAGAATTGCTGCTGAGGGAAACAAACCACACTTAAGTCCCCATAAATACAGGCTGTAAAAATAATACAGCTGCATGCCCCTTTTCACTTTATGAACAGATCTCCCACTGAGTTGTATTATATATAATAGATTTTGTCATTCGCAGGAATTGCTTACTTGAGTTTGGTGCTATAATTGAAATATAGATATATCTGCTTTAATATACAAATACATGTGTATGAGTGTGTGTGTGTGTGCGTGTGTGTGTGTGTTTTACATACATATGTTATACATACATTTTACTAATATTATGCACTGAAACTATAAAATTATGACACATGACACATTAAATAAAGTGAGCTCCCTGTCCGCTGTAATTTGAGGCTCTTTAGGCCTTCTCCATTTCAGAAGAGCAAACTGGACAACTGGTTTCACTTCTTTCTTGGCTCGCTGCATGTTGTTGCATCATTAGTTCAGGCAGCCAACAAAAGGCAAAAGGTCTAGAGCTGACTATTGATGGGGCACTTACATCTGGAGTGCTGTTATGTCTCAACATAAGAACCATACACGATGGAGTGTTGTTGCCAGCATAAAAGCCCGCATATATTGTTGCTATTGGAACAAAACCTCCAAAATCTCCAAAATGTCAACTTTTTAGAAAAAAGAAAACATATTTAAATATAACATATAATGGACATCAGTGTAAATAAGATTTCCAAGACATTTTGGAACATTTCTATTGGTCCAATTATCATGACATTTTCACATTATCGTGTAATAAAACGAAAAAAAAACATCAAAATAAGGTTGCCGACCAACACCTACTGTCACATGACAGATAAAACGTTGTACTGATTTATCTAGTACATTTTTGATCACCGTTTTTGAAATACAATCCATGAATGTCTGGATATGCATTTAATTACAATTTCATTTTCAATGTTAGACAGCTTTTTCTGCCATTTTGGAATTATCTATAACACTATTCATCATTCTGGACACATCTTTTTTTTTTTCTTTTATAATACTCTAGCTTTATATCTATTTTTTGTACTCTATGAAATATAGAGCTTTAGTATGTGTGCAAAACTATTTACCTGTACATGTTGCTATCATAGTTGTCAGTTTCATTGTAGAGGAAGGACCAGTCAGCGTCTGGTCTGTGCAGGCTTGAGGACAGTAGGCTTTGGTTGTAAGTGTGACACTTCTCTGTAGACAACACAAAGTAAACATTAGAGTCAAAACCTTCCAAATGGACAACAGCGGACGGGAGGACGGTGAGATGGTTCTGCCAGTAGGATGGCAAACGTTTACCACACTAAGAAAACGGCTCTATAGTTCTGGACTATCCAAATGCATACATGGTTCTTTATCTGGTCAAATGAAAAAAATGTTAGAAATGTTCTTTAAAGTAGCATCTGTGTAGCATCAAAAGGTTCTACTATTGTTTCAAGTATTTGGTACTATATAGAAACCATTTTTGCTGAGAGTAGATGTGTGTGTGTGTATAATTCTGCTCATTAGAATGAACAAAGAAAACGTTAATCCTATATCAGCATTGGACCATTGTGTCTAGATTACAGTGTACGCAGCCTATTGAGTAGGAGCAGATATGTACTGGCAGGTGCAGGTGCCATTACATTATCAGAGTAAGATACCAAAGATAGCTTTAGCCCAAAGAAAGTAGAGTCTTCTGTCTAAGCTTTCAGAGGCTCCTCTCTGCTTACACTACAACCAAAGAGCGAAGGCATCTTCTGCACACACAAATGACTGTTAAACTCCCTTCAGCTCTTCAACTCAATGTCACACATGTTCTTTAGATTTAGAATAGAATCAGGGTTAGTCATATTTGTCATATCATGCCATTTAAAAAGGCAAATTTCCCAGAATGTCCCATCAAAATTCCATCAGCCGTCACCTGCCTCTAATATGTCTAACAGATTAACAGGTTACTTGTGGTAACCTTTGCATGTAATACAAGGTACAGTACCTGTGTTCCACTCATTGTCGCAAGTGGTCCAGGGCAGGGTTTCATAGAAGCAGTTAAAGAGGTAGAAGAGGGCCCAGGCCAGAACTACAATGTAGTAGATGTTCAGGTAGATTACTATGACCTGAGAGGCAACTCCAACTCCTGCAAATGCCACATGTGCAGTTAATTCGGGAAGTCAACAGGAAGTCATAATCAGTTAAAGCAGTTAGTCCAGCGGAAAATCAAATGTAGTCGAGTGTAGCTGATGTGTAGCTGGAAGTTTATAACCTACTAATCAGCATTTTTTGTAGGATATCAAACAGAATCAGAAACCTGAAATCCAAGCAAGTCTGAGATTTACAGAATGACATGGTCAGAGGCAAGGTGTAGGCACGCAGTTTCCATGATGCTTATCAGCTTTCATCACTCATTAGCTATATTAGTATTGTACCTCCAGTGCAAAAAAAAAAACACACTTCAGACATCAGTCCACTAGGCCTACATTTGCATTTGAGGAAAACTGTGTAGATCTGTGTCTGATTTAAAATATTTGTTTAAAAACATCTGAAGTGATCATTTCCATTCTATCATTGGAGTAACCACTAGGAGGTCTGCAGAAAGGGCTTAAAGATGTCACATCTGGGGTGTAACTGACTTAAATATGCATTAGTAAATATGCATTTGCTCCCCAACCTCACCTTGCACTTCACATGTCATCTGAAACTTCATCACAGAACACAACCTGACTCTTCTGTCTCTCAGTCTTTTGTTGCCTTTGATTGTGTTTGTTGTATGTGTGTTTAAGGATGTGTGTGTGAGAAACTGTTTGACTGGTTAAATGTCAAATAAAGCAAAACGTGTATTATGCTGTATGTAGTAATTATTATGATTATCAGGGGTTATTTCACAGTAAAGACAATCAAAACTGGATAAACTACTGTTGCTAATGATTTTGATGGTGGAAATGTTCTTTAAGAGCATCAGTGAATTTATGCTTTTTGGAGGCTGGGAATATAAGGTTTGCTTTCTCTGAAAGTTGACACTTGTGCTTGCTTTCCTTCTTTCTGAGAAAGTACCTTCAAACATAGGACAGATTTTCCTCCAGGCTGTGATCCCTCCTTCACTGGTGTACTGCCCCAAAACTGTCTCCAGGAAGAAGATAGGGATGCCACAGAAGACGAGGAAGACAAAGTAAGGGATGAAGAATACACCTACACACAAGCAAGACAGGTGTCATATGGAAGGGTTTTTTTTAAATGTCATATTAACATTCATGAGTAAATATAATCAAAATTCAAATAAAACAATCAAGCTGTCCTTGAATAACCTATCCTGCATGTTAGTTTTATAACAGAATTTGTCCAGATGAGCCCAATTAATATCCAGCTCATTTTTGGTTAAGAAAATAACACATAAAGCCTGGCTTAAGGGCTTCAGACAACAACAGCTAATGGAAAAGGAGCGCATTGTTGAACAGAAGTGCATGATTGACTGTGTTTGGGCATGCTCTTCTCTTTATCATGAGGGTTTGAAAAGAACACAGAGAGTCATTGATGGATTCAAAACCCATTCGCTGCTCTGGCTCAAAAGCTGTTTGTGTGTTTTTAAGGGTTTTTTACGCGCTGAACCTTTATTAATCCCCTAGCATTAGTTTGAAAACCTAACAAATATAAAAAAGACTCCAGACATCCGCTTTATCCCCACCCACACACAGCTTTTCATACCTTGTCATTTGTGCTATATGTATTATATGTAAACATCTATATGCAATAATATGTCTTTAACATACAGTCATATGCAAAGGTTTTGGCACCCCTGGTCAAGTGACATGTGTTGTTGATTTTGTAAGTGCACATCCTACACAGAGAACACACTTCTGCATGTTTTACCGCACAATGACGTTATTATTTGGTGAATTTAAGAGATTGGAGGAAAAAAAAACATAAAACATGGCAGTGTAAAAGTTATGGCATATGTCATATGTTATCTATTTCTTTCTGTCTTTATTTAACATTGGTAAACAGCAAATATTTTTTTTACTTTTACCAGGGGTGTTCAAACTTTTGCACATGACTGTATATATAAGTTTCTATGAGCTGTTTTTTGGATTAAGCCAAGCCCTAGGAAAGCCTGTACTTCGTCTAGGAAATTGGTCTTATAAATAATAAGAATTTTCTAAGCCTAAATTTTACGCTAATCTTAACCTCAGGATCAAAAAGGAATGTTTTTGATCTTTCAGTTTAAAAAACAAATGGAAACATGCTGTTTATGGGTCCTGACAGTACACACCTCCTCCATTCTTGTAGCACAGGTAAGGGAAGCGCCACACGTTGCCCAGGCCTATGATCTCTCCAGCCATAGACAGCAGAAACTCAGTCTTGCTGGCCCACTTCTCTCTGGGCTCATTCTCTTTCCGTGGGTCTGCAGCTGCCCCGTTAGGAGTGTCTCCCCCTCTGTTTTCCTCCATATTGCTTGCCTTTCTTGTACACACTCTCACACTGTGATTACACCACATGTTTTTTTTTTTCCAGAATCGCATAACTGACATAATACTAAATGTGTTACCTCATTAAAATAAATTACTTTCTGTCGTTATTGATGATGTCTTGAGATTTACTTGGCAAAGACTGGTGCAAAAAGCAGAAAATTAAGTACATGGAGAAAAGGAGACAAAATAACTAGAATGATCAATAATAACTTCAAGCACATGTTAAAGTGTTGAACACTAAAAGTAAAAAATAATTGTACATTGCATTAGAACAAGGCTGCAAAAAAACTTTAAATTTGCAGAATGATGAGTAAACTGAAGTGCAGACTCACCAGTTTTCTGTTCTTAGTCCTTGCAAGTGAAAATGAAGTCTCACAAAATGCAGTCCGAAGTCTCGCAATGCGTTCCGAGGAATGCATACATATTTTTTCACCACCCATATTGCAACAAGCCCCGCCCCATCCACTCGGACTGGCTAGTACGTAGTCGAAGGACGGTCAGAATTAACCGCTAGCCAATCCGAGTGCGGGAGGCGGGGCATGTCAGAATACGGGTGGAGTTGCACAATGATGGTTGGGCTCAAGTGATCTGGCAGCTCAGTGCGAATGTTTGAATTAATGAGGAAAGTCAGGATTTCGAAACATGTAAACCACTCTGTTACATTTAGCGTCAAATGTTAAATCATTTAAAGGCAGCTTAGATCAAAGAAAACAGTTCCTTTGTGTGTACAGCTTGAAAAAATATGAAAAAGAGCTGTAGGAACTAATAGTACAGGAACAGGATTCATGTAGTAAACTGGGATTATCAAACACATGCAAACACATACACACACACACACAGTTGAGGGAGTATCTTTTTGAAGAATAGTGTTCCATCTCTCTAGTACAGCTCCAGAGACTATGCTAGAATCTATGCTAAGGCAAATTGAGGCTGTTCTCTTCACCATGGTAACAGAGTTTGACTGAGATGCAAGCTGGGAGACTCTTCACCATGGTAACAGAGTCTGAATGAGATGAAAGCTGGAGTTTTCTTCACCATGGTAACAGAGTTTGACGGAGATGACAGCTGGAGTACTCTTCACCATGGTAACAGAGTTTGACGGAGATGACAGCTGGAGTACTCCACCATGGTAACAGAGTTTGACTGAGATGACAGCTGGAGTACTCTTTACCATGGTAACAGAGTTTGACTGAGATGCAAGCTGGGAGACTCTTCACCATGGTAACAGAGTTTGACTGAGATGACAGCTGGAGTACTCTTCACCATGGTAACAGAGTTAGATGGAGATGACAACTGGAGTACTCTTCACCATGGTAACAGAGTTTGACTGAGATGACAGCTGGAGTACTCTTCACCATGGTAACAGAGTTTGACTGAT
>JBBPCZ010038050.1:0-13459 GCA_037974445.1 Brycinus macrolepidotus
GGTTCTCCTACACGCTCGCCGTTTGCTGCTCTTTCTCTCGGCGCGCCGCCGCTCGGCCGCTCTCCGGACCCCCTCCCCCTGTGGGTTTTCCCCACCCACTTGTGGGTGGAGACTATCCTGAAAGTTCTCCAGGTTTTGAAGATCTTGTGTCCTTTCTGTTTGTTTCCAAGATCTAAAATAAAAGAAATTTATTCATTTTTGTTCTTTATGGTTCACTTGTGTGTGACAGCATTTTTAAAACCCCAGTACCGGTTTTAATTACTATTACATGTTTTTCAATTATAATAACTTTGCTTCTATGTGACATAGAAACAAAGCTCAGCATGACGTCATGCCGGGGGAACTTCCATATAAGGAGCTGTTTTGCCGTATGAGGACAAGTTACCATTTGTTATGCTTCTGGCATGAATCCATGTTCTCATGGTTAAGGAATAATGAGAATTTCTGCTGGCACACTTAACAATTTGCCAGAAATGGTTCTTTGCCTGATGCCATGAAAGAACCTATTTGGTTATCTAAAGAAACCTTTCAATGGATGGTTCTTAGAAAAAAAACATTGTTGTAGATTAGATGTATGACTATGAAGAACCTTTTCAAGTCTAAAGAACCTCCAAACAAGTTCTTGGAACTCTTACACTGGTAATGAAACTATATGTTATGTTATGGTTCTTCATATCTTTAAAAGCTTCTTCATATTTACACATCTCAGTTGTTCTTTAAGGTATTTAAGCTTCTTTTATGGTGTCATTCTAAAAACCCTTTGTAGCACCTTTAGTTCACAAGATTTGGTATTTTAGTGAGGTTTAACTCATATTTTAGTTTAGTATGTGTGAAATGGCAATTTTACAGAAGGAGGAAGGAAAAAACGTTCTCATTGTTCATTACTGTAAAGAGTATTTACTCCAAGCCAGTCTAGGAAGTTTATATTAGCCTGTTCATAATTAAATGTTTACACAATGTAAAGAGCGGCTGTTTTCAGATGATAAAAATTTAACATGTTTTACATGGAGATTCAGTTAAAACCCAGATTTACTCACAGCAGGTCCTGTTAACACCACTGAAAGGATCCAGATCACGAAAGCAGAACAGATCCTCCTCTGGCCTGCAGCAGTTTGTGCTTAAGAAGCAACTTTTTTTTAAAGTGCACATTCATATTACGCTGAGGCCCACAAGCATTCTGTCCAAAATCATTAATGACACTATGCCATGATATGAAAGTTTCGGTAACGCTACTCAAAACCAGCTAGACGATGCTGAAATAACCGTTTCAAAGCAGACATTATAAGCTGTTATGAACTGTCATGACACATTATGTCCATTAATATAAACGATCATATTATTGTTACCTGTAATTATCATAACAGATGTTATAAAGTTTGATGTCATGACCTTAAACTACCATATAACAAATACTGTAGCATTTGCCATGAAATTTACTGGCAATGGTAAAGACACCTTTATATTGTTAGTGGACATGATCCAACATGACAGTGTATGACATCTGTCATGACAAGTTTATGACAGTTATGTCAGTGTCATAGCATGTGTCTCTTCTTATGAACTGTACTGTCATCAAAAGTCCTAGTAACAGCTGGCTTTAATAGATAACATTTTATCCTCGAAGAATATTAGGGCATGGTTTTGTTTTAAAAAGTGGTCTGAGTTCGTGCAAATTTCATGGCATGCAGAGTGTTTAGATGACTGTGGTTTACTGCTCCACAAAGGATTTTTTTTCAATGTCTGCTTTAGCATAGCCATCATTCATACGAGGAACAGAACCCTGTCAGGAGCATCTGATAAAGCTCTGATAAACTTTTAATATCATGGCTAGATCAAATAACACTGCGTTTGGATACAGATCATAAGAGCGGCGTGAGGTCGCTCAACACAATTAATGCACATGGCTTTTTACCTTTGCCAGTCTCTAATGGGACACAGTTCCCCAAATGTCCTTAGCAGGCAAATCTGGAACATGAAAAAATTCCATAAAAGGTTAAGCAAACAGTGAAGTTCTGAGTCGTGTTATTAAAGATCAGCCACTTCTGAAGGCTGGAACTATTCATGACATGCCTATATAAGTTAAAACAGGGCCCACACAGTGGTCCCAAAAGTATTTGGACATTTGTGCCATAATTAAAAATGATTAAACTTATTGAGTTAGGACACAAAAAGTCAAACCAAGTGGCATTTATGTTAAACAGACTTTCTTTTTGACAAAGTATTCTTCCATGTTTCCAATATCATTTGAGTAGATCATTTGCAGGCTTGCATCCAAAACGACTTTGTACTCTTCAGAATTCATGATCCCATCGAATGCAAACCAACCAAAACCACAGAAAGAAAAGCAACCCCAGATTTTGAAGTTTACGGTGCACTTAGTGCAGTCTGGTTGGAGGTCTTCTCCAGACCATCTCCACGCAATAGTCTACCATCTACCATCATGAGTTAAACGTGTTTTTTCCTGTAACAAACAATTATTTATTCATTTTATGAGCTGCTTATCCTTAACCATATCAGCCATAGAATGAAAGGTGAAGAAACACCCTCGAACACGTTTGCCAGTCCATCAGAGGGCAGACACACACACACACAGTCACACACTTAGACAATTTAGCATCTCCAATTCACCTGACATGCATGTCTTTGAACTGTGGGAGGAAACCGGAGAACCTGGTGGGAACCCATGTTGAAATGGGGAGAACATACAGAAAGGATCCTCAGCTGGGAATCAAATCCAGTTACTTCTTGCTGTGAGGTGCACCACCCATGAGACAAACATGACTTCATTAAAGATGAGATGAGATGAGATGAGATGAGATGATGAGATGAGATGAGATGAGATGAGATGAGATGAGATGATGAGATGAGATGAGATAAGATGACCATTTATTAGTCCCACAGGTGGGAAATTCGCATTGTTACAACAACAAAGTGGACAAAACAAAAGAAGAAAGTACAAGAAGGATAACCTATAGACATATAAACTATACAATGTAACAATATAATACAAAACTGTAAACTATACAAAATACTATATGTTTAGAATGGTACACAGTAATATTGCACATTTAACAAGTTGCATGTTTACTTTATAAATAAACATTTATAAATAACATTTACTTTATAAATAAACATTTATAAAGTAACCCAATGAATGAAATGTTTAACTTGTTCAAAAACTTTCTGGGCCCACTGTATATGTAAAATTATTATCTGGTGTTTGATTGGCTACTTTGCTTTGGGGAAAAAAGGTTCTCTATTTTTGTTGCTGGAGTCTGTCCGCTAGGGTCCTTAAGGGACAGTATATAAAAGACTTGCACATCAAGTTCCTCACCTTGTGAAGAAAATAGGGCTGCTGTGAGAATCTAACACAAGCTCAGATAATTTCCTTTGGAAGCAGAGCAAACGGATTCACTTAAACACAGAAACACACTGTGTTTTTTAGAACCTCGGAACAACCTCGAGCATCTCCAGGCTTTCTATGCCAGACAAGTTTATGTGGAAACGTCTGCACACTTGAGTGAGTCACAGGCCAAGTCACGTTTGATGCGATTGCCTTATGGAGGACGGCCTGTGAGCTTTTGCTGCTATGTGTTTGGACCTGACCGAGCGATAGAATAGGATTCTGACAACCAAAAGAAGAAGGATTGGTCTTGTATAGGATTTAGATTGTTGTAAGTAAAGACAACTTACCACGTTAATACTATTCCTTATATTCTTTTGTTAAAGGCTGGTGATGATTCATAAATGTGCTTTCAATCAGTGCCCCCCTTAAATAGAAGTTCAGGAATCCCATAGATAACCCAAGCCTGGTGAACATGTGCAGGGCCGGGCCTTCGTTGGACCACATGGAATCAGAAGACGCTTTGTAAACTCTTCAAGACTTTGTAGGTTGCTCTTTTATGTTGGTTGGGTTTCATGACATGCTTCAGATTACAGTAATTTATGACTAAGTCTGCTCTCTCTTTTCCAACAAGGGCAGCTGTTAGTCCTCTGGACAACTATATTTAATCTACGCTTGCTGTTAGAAACTAACCAATGGCTGTCACTATCAGTTCTACTGTTAACTGAGTAATTTTGTGATTATTCAGGGGATTAACTGAGAAGTAATTTTGTTTGTAACCCTTTAGAGTCCAACAGATATCTAGAACATCTAGAATGCTACTTTTTAGAAGATGGTTTAACAAAATGTTTTATCGTAAAACCAGAGAAATGACCATTTTCGATGACAAGTTGATTTTCTTTTAAAGGTGAATGTGAAAACATATCCAAGAAATGGAAACTTACCCGTGAGCTCAGGACTGAAGGGAGAATTGGCACTGAAGTATTAGCAGGCTTTGTTATAAAAATACTGAAAATACATACACTTAAGAATTCAAAGAAATAAAGAACAAGAAATAAACTGACATTTCAAGTGAGGCTTCCAGGTTATAAAAATCACCCTGTCATACCCATTTAGCTCCAGTGTAAAAACTCTGCCCAGGCAGATAGTGTTTTACTAGCCTGTCCATCACTTTAAAAGACTGAAGCAAGTTATACAAAGAGCGAAGCCAACTTTACACAAATAGAAATAGCTGATTTGTTTGGCTCTAGTTTGGTTGAAATAATAGGCTTGTCAATTCCATACAAAATAAAGTTTGTACAAATTATTATCGAACACTGAAACAACTTGCCAAGCCATTAAGTGGTCAGAATTCGCCTCCCGAAGTTATTACACTCACCGTAGACGAATAAACCAGCAAATAAAGATTAAAACGCAATGCTAAACAAAGATTTTAATGGAGTTACCTTCTGAACTCACTGTCATCACTGCTTCATAAGTGAGGATTTGTCAGACTTGTGTGTCTCCTTGTCTGATCCTGAGTGCGCCCCCTTGTGGAGAGTGTTCACACTGCTGGGTAGACCTTTGTAATGACCTGCAGAGATCATACATACCATAAATTATGAAATTAGCTGCTTCCATTTGGCCAGCAACATATAGTGGGTGCACTATGATCAAGTCTATTTTTACTAATAATCCTATTAATTATTTGTTCATTTTGCAACCAAAGTTGGAATAAAGACTATTCATCATTTTAGATGCTTCAGGAATGTGACGGTAGAGAAAACAGGTTTTAAAAGGAGGTTTGTCGTCATGTAGGTCGGTCTACTCTTACATTATCTGACCTGCAGGAAACCTCTCTTAGACGGGTATTTCCTCTGGAGAGAGTGATGTTTAATGTCTGGGTCTGAACAGGGCTAAAATCCCTGTGCTGTTTCGTCCTCTCAGCATATTAAAGCAGTATAAACACATGACTGGACCTTTCATGAAAGTAATATTTTGCAGCAGTATTCTCACTGAGAGGGCAGGAGCTTGGATATCTCCACTCAAATGACATGGTCCGTTGATTTACTGAGTGAATATAAGGTAAAACATTCTCTACGGGAAACAACATTGAGTATGGCACTTTTCAGCAAATCTTAGTGCATGTTTTTTGTTTATTTTCCAGTTTAACATATGAAAATGTCAAACATTTTTTTTAACGCTAACATATTTTCATCTGCCGTCTGAGGGCTGACAACAACAGTCTGGGATTGTCATTCCTATAAAAACCATAATCTTTAACAGAAGCCATGCTGTTTATGCATCTTGCGACATTCATAACAGAAGCGTGTGCATTAACTGTTTATAGGATTCCTGTGGCCTATTTTTGATTATAAAAAAGTTAAGTTTGCCATTGAAACAAATGGAAGAGAAGTAATCCCTTCCATCCGGAACAGGCTACTCACAGGACACTGCCGCCAAAGCAGCTGCTCGTGACTATCAGGAAAAGAATGCATAAGCATAGAGGAGGAGAGTCTCGCCAGATCATGAAAAACATTCAGGCCGTACACTAAGCAGCAGCTTTAGCAGAATAAAAACATTATTATCACAGGCAGTGGCCTACAACGACAAGCTGGAGGAGTTATTGCAAACATGGAACTTACACGGGTCCAATATTTGTCCTTGAATGTCTCATGCAGGTCTTATTGTAAAGGTCCACTTTCTGTCTCACTTTGAGGTCAAAATGTAACATTAGTTCAGTGACTTTTAGAGCTTTTTTGTGCACCCCCACAACATTTCCGACATACAAACCTCCACCACACGTGTCCTGTGTTCTTTTTCTCCTGATTTGATTTCTGCATTCAAATCATGGGACTGCTGGCTCCACTGTGAACTTTGCAAAACTACTGAAATTTTTCCTTGTGTGGATATTATCAGAGTTTTAGGCTGGTCTTTGACCTTTTCATGGTGGTTCTTTTTCACACAGCACTTTTACTCTTACTGTAGTGGGCATGCACTGGACACAGGACACATGATCTGAAAAAAGAAATGGAGTTTTTCATTTTGGTTATAAATTGTCTTCCCAACCAGTAAAACAGTCCATCCAGCACCTCCCCCCTCCCTACCCCCCTTCACGAAAAAGTGACGTCATTGAACCCGAGCAGAGCTTTATGGGATGCCAAGGCCTCTTTAGGGGCCCCTGAAGTTGAAATGGACATTCTTACTCTTCAGAGTGCACAGCTTATGTTTCCTGCCGGTGAAAGCCAGAGGGCTCGGGCGCAATTCCATCAGTAATCATAAAATGGACTCGGCTGCTCCTTTGTCTTTTTACCTGCAGCGTTCCCATTCTCTCCTAAAAATCCTAATGCCAGCGAGGTTCTTTGGTATTATACCATAGTTCCCTGAAGAACGTTTTAAGTTGCTCTTGATAAGAGTGTCTGCCAAATTAATGAGATGCGTGAGGGTGAAGAACCTTTTAAAGGTTTAAAACAGTAATTAATTGCTTTTTGATCACTTTTACATCATGGGAAGGTACTTTAAACCTTTAAAATGGTTCTTTAAAGAACCATGCATTGAAAGGTTCTACAGGGAACCCTGTAAGGAACCCTTTTGGCACCTCGACTTTTTATTTAAGTATAAAAATGGAATATATTCCACTAAACCACTGATATAAGTTAAATTCTGATCAGAATATACTGCAATAGATGAAAATGTGTGCATTTATTTATTTATTTTAGATTTTATATACTTTAGTGACCCTGGAGTAAATTGCTTGAGTCCTTCGCATTTAACCCCCTCACCTGAGCGCCCGGGGAGCAGTGTGTAGAGATGATACTGTGTTCAAGGGTACCTCAGTGGTGCCACTGGGAGTCCTGGGATTCAAAACCATGACCTTCTGAGCACAAGGGCACCAGGACACCCGCTGCCCAAGCACTTCCAGCCAATGAGTGTGATGCTCCTGACATGCAGCAGATCTCCAGTAACGGGTTAAAGGCTAATTCAGCCAGGGACTCTTAGCCTGAGCCAAACAGTTGTGAGGGCCTTGTGCTTTTAAAGGTAGGAAGGGACAAAAGAGGTGCTAATGAAGTGAATTTGGAATCTCTCAGTGTTGGTCTTCTGAGAGTAAATATTTACGGAAGACATCCCCGCCTCGCGTTGGGACAGTGCCTGCTGAACCCAGAGCAGAGAGATGCGAGCCAGCGTCGTGGCAAGCCAGCTGTGGCGGCTCTGCAAGCTCTCCAGACGTGCAAACAAAACAGAGCGAGGGAGGGAAACACATTGTGAAGGGCAGCATTGGGGAGGGATAGTTCCAGTCCCCAGTGAGAGAGGGGGGGCTGTTCCACTAAGCACTGGAGGAAATATGGAGCTGGTTTATATCCATCGCCTGGAAAAAAGTATGTCATGCATTACATGAAAAGCTCGTCTGTATATACAAGGTAAACAAACTCACTCTGCCGTCATTCCTGCCATTTTATTGGCCGTTTTGATCGGCTCATTGTAGCTCCGCGCACACTTCCGCAAAAAAAAGCCAAAACAAAACAAGAGAAAATTTCAACCACACTCTACATGCAAAGGAGATTAACGACTGATAAATATTTCCTCAGAGGCCGTGATGTTGCTCCCAGCCAAAAATGTCATTGGCAGAAGATGCGAAGAGATGAAACATCTCCTCTGCCACTTTTATATTCTGGAGAATTTAGTCAGTATCCCTACATATGTACCAGGTTTATATAAAGGGCAAAAGGGCAAAAGTACTGCAAATATTGATATTAGAGGCAGTGAATCCTGGAATGTCATATCATGAAGCCACATCTGTCTCTAAGTAAAAACAATCCTATTTTAAAGGGCTAATATCATTGAAAACTGAATTTCCAGCAAATACCATTCACCATTCACCATTCCATATATGGAAACTAAGCTATGAAAACAGCTCATTTGAATTAATTGCTTTTGTGAGACTCAAATATACCATTATCTATTTTTCTACTTAAAGGGCCCATATCCTACAGTTTTCTCATATTTTTTTTTATTTTATTTTATTGGCTCTGATTGGTTGCCCTATATACTGCCTCATTCAAAAAGCAGCTTGAAACACTCCTTGTAACTTCAGTGTGAATGAATGGGGCTGAACTGTAGTCGGCTAAATGGGCAGCTTATTGTAATAATATGTATAATAATTATAAAGCTTATTGTTTTTATATATGTGAATGCATTGTTTTGTGACCTCACAAAAACAATGAATTCAAATGAGCTGTTTTCATAGCTTAGTTTCCATATACGGACTGTATGGACTGGTAAATTCAGTTTTCAATGATATTAGCCCTTTAAAATAAGATTGTCCTCTGTTTTTTTTTCTGGGGCAGCTTATAAGATGTTTTAACATCCTTATGCTTACAACAATTTGTTTCATTAATATGTTTTTGCATGGCAGTGATGTTTAAAGTCAAAACATTCTAAAATCAGTCTTGCTTGTGTATGTTATCCTTTACATAATCTGCACTAATATAGAAGGACAATAAACTTCCTCCAAAAATACGGACCAGCACAGTGGTCCCAAGTGTGAGTACAAACAGTACGTGGAGTGAACTGTTGATATGGGAAGAGCGCAAGCACATCCGTAAAGTGGTCTAATCCTAAAGAATATATAATAAGATATATTAAGATATAACAATGTAAGATATAATTTAGTAAGATAAAATATGCAGTAAGATAAAATAGTAAGATATAACTACAGAACAGTCCAAAAAGACACTGATGTTGGCCTTCAGTGTGCTATTACACACTTATTATAGATAGTCAGTTATAATAATATTATTACATAAATGGTGTTTTGAAGGAAATCTTTGCTTCTGTTGAAAAAAAAAGTAGCTCATAGTATAATATTCATTTTTAAATATAATTTGCAACTAACTTTTATTTTATACTTTTTTCCACTTTGTTTATAATGAATAGGTCAAAAGAAATGGTTCAAATCATATAGGAAAATATCTTTTTTTACATTAATTGCATTACGCATTGAGGATGCTTTTGCTTCTCCTAAAAAGTTACTAGGTTTTGTCCTGAAATGGATCTTCCTGGTGATTTAATATTGTAAAACATGTCATTTCCTGAAAACGTAAAGAGAGTGTGTTTCTGACCAGAGAAACATCAAACTCACCACTGTTGGTAAAAGAGCAACCACTTTTTTTCTTGAAGGTGCGGAGTAATCTTTAATCTTCAGGAGGGTGTTTATATGGCAAGCGTGTAATGACACCATGAATAACATGCTATCTTGGATTCGTGGTTGAAGAGCTGTAATTTATCCAGACTGAGAGAAATTTCAGGGTTTGTGGACTATAGTCAGCACGGCATGATGCTCTGCAGTATACTGTGACTTTCATTTCATAGGTTTTACAATAGTTTTTTATTCGTCTTTCCTGCAGCAGTGGCTGCAAAAGTATTGAAGCACGCATTTTACTCAAAGACGTCATTTAGCCAACCTAAAAACACTATTTACTTCCATATGGTTCTGCAAAAAACATGACAAAACAGTTGTTCATTTGTTGTTGGATTCTGTCTCAGAGTTTCTGTATTTTCATAAATTGATGGTATATTTATTTTGAACCACTACTGATCTTTTGCACATATAAAGCACACATTTACATTCCAGTACTGATGCTTTACACCTGACTGCTGATGCAACATTTGCACAATTTTTTTTGTTGTTAAAAAATAATTACCTTGTACTGAATTGCAAATCCTTGTACCAAATTGCACATTTTTTACCTCTAGATTGTACTAAAGTGCAGGTTTTTACTTCTGGCTTGTACCAAATTGCACATTTTTTACCTCTAGCTTGTACCAAATTGCACATTTTTTACCTCTAGATTGTACCAAATTGCACATTTTTTACTTCTGGCTTGTACCAAATTGCACATTTTTAACTTTTGGTTTAGAGATTATATTTACAGTTTATTTCTATATGTATATTCTATGTGTCTTTTTTGTACTCTGTAAAATCTGGAGCCACGCCGTCTCGTCTCACTGTAAACGTGTTCATAGCTGAGATGACAATAAAGTTTACTTTCACTTTGAATGCATCCTGACCCCATAAGTCCCCACATGTGCTTTACTTCAGAGGGGAAAAGACTTAATCACACACTCAAAGGCACCCTGCGTTTTCTCCGGATGTGCAGTTGTGCTGAGCTTTTAAAGCTGAAGGGATTTGGCGGGCGGAGGTGAGGGAGTGCGAAGAAGCCCAACGTGTTCAGAACATCTGTGCTTAGCGGGGCTCAGATCACATTCAGACATCATGGACTATGTTCAGAGATGCTCTGAATAAAAGCCTGCAGTGTGCCATTACTGGGACCTGCACCAGAGAAATGCAAAGCGGTGCCTTAGGGAGACCACGTGGGAAGGGGGAGGCTTTATTGTACCAGGCTGAGCACAGGGAGAACATGTTCCACACCCTCAGTGGAGAGAAAGAGGCACCAGATCAGGAGTAAAATGAAATGTGGTCATTTTTGTCACGCGTAAACAAACCACAGCACAGCACACAGTATGAACAGTGTGAAATTTTTCTCTGCATTTAACCCAGCAGTGTGTGGGGACGGTTCCTTGTTCAAGGGTACCTCACTGGTGCCACTAGGAGTCCTGGGATTCGAACCCATGACCTTTCCCGATCACAGGGGCAACTTCTTAACCACTAGGGATGCCAGCACCAGTAATGTGGGGTGAAGAGCCTCAGGGCATGAAGGTGACTGAAACCAAATCTGGATTTCCCAGAGCATTGGATCCTTAACCCTAGACCTGGAGTAACCCTGTCCTTCAATCGTAACCCTCTTAATGAGGCCTTGGTAACTGGCTGAGTAGTTGAATCAGGTGTGCTGTAACTCCTCCCCCTGTCACACATCCACATAATAATCTGTGCAAGAACCTGATGCTACTTTACATTACATCACATTCATTTGGCAGACACTTTTATCCAAAGCAACCCACAGTTTGAGGAAACACTCCAGTTTCAGGACAGTGTGTGAACCAGAGGAGAGTTCTAAGTGCTGAATCTTCAGGTAGGGAGGAGCGCAAAAAGAGAGAGGAGAGGAGGTGCTCTCTGAACAGATGAGTCTTCAGAAGGTTTTTGAAGCTAGAGAGGGATTCTGCTGCCCTGGTCTCCTTAGGCAGGAGAGGAGATGCACTTAATGTGCTATTTCTGATTGGGTGTAGATTATTATCATTACATGCATTATTACCTTATTATCATGTGCAATACTCTTACCATGTGATATATCATGCAATATCAGGTGCTAAAACATCCTCCCAGATTCCACAGCCTGCTCAGATTACATCCAGCTCTTCACTGAATTTTCTTATCAGGCACAATATTCTTATAATTCTAACATTATGTGCATTAGTATCTTATTATTATTATATGCAATCGTCTTACCATGTGAAATATCACTGCTTATATCAATATTACTGATCTACTACAGGATCAATATTTTTTTCTGATTCTGATTTTGATTTTAGCAGTATAAAAAGTCTACAGTCGCACAAATGCACAAGAACAGTGCATGTATGAAGTGTATAAACCAAACGTTTTAGTTAGGGAGCAGATCCAGGCATATTTTAATAGACTGGGGTGTCGGCCCCATTAGGTCAGATCTTCTTTCATGTCCCTTGTTTCTTTTTCACACCCTACTTATAGTGCTCTCATTAAAGTCCCACAAATGGATTTTATCCACAACCTGAAGCACCGAGGCAAGCTAACAAAGCAGTCAAAATGTTTCCAGGGTGGATCATTTTTAATTACATGAGTAACATGTACAAAATACACTCTCTCAGCGTTTTCTCGCGAATTGCGACTGGTTGAAAATGAAACTATTGTGGAAATTGTGCAGGATGCATCCAAAAAGCACAGAGGGGAAAAATTGCAATGGACTAGAACTGTGCACTAACTGGGACCTGTACCAGAAACATGCAAAGTGGTGCCTTAGGCAGGCCGTGTGGAAAGGGGTGGGAGGCTTTATTGTACCAGGCAGAGCGCAGGGAGAACATGTCCTACCTTGAAGGTTACCTTGATGCACCCTTGGGGGTGCCTCCATTGACAATGTTAGTAACTAAAAAGACAAAAAAAAGCACAGTTCAATGCCTTGTTTGGAAAATATGAGGCAAGAAAAGTACAGTAGTTGTGCCCGAAGGAGTCGGAGATTGACTGTCTATCAACAGCAAAGTCATATTTACAGCCAATCACCAAAGGTCTACCTGTTCAGGACCTCCGCCTGCTGATTAATCCTCCCACTCCTGTGTTAATCGATGTACCCTTTTACACTGGGTGTGCATGGCAAGCTTCGCTATAGCACACACAGTTTGGTTTAGCATTATTTTTGCCGTTTGCCACTATAAAAGCATGAAAAAACTGTGAGTTTAATGGTGCATGATGACTGAGGCCTTGGGCCACTAATTGACACCCCTGACTCTGGGTCTGGTGGCACTGCTTTTGGTTTAAAACAGCTGTATTAGAAATAGCCGCACTCTTTAAACAGAGGCAAAGGAGTCAGCGTTAGAAAAATATGGAATCACAGCACATTCACCGCACTGCAAAATACTTATTTCACATAAGCAGTCCAGTCAGTTTTTGCTCCCCTTGGTGTGCAATACCAACCACCCAAAGCAGCTTAAGTTCAAATGTTTCTGGTAGTTTAAGTCCATCAGGTAGCCAGAATGAATTTGAATGTTTGACATATTAACACAGAGAAAGACATTTTATTAATAATAATAATAAACTATTTCAGTTCCCATTTTGAAATTTGTGGTTGCAAACACACATCTGTTAGATCTAACCGGTGTGGGTCATGCCAGTTTCCTCTCTTGAAAAATCTGTCTGTAATATGTTGTGGGTAAAAGTTCATATTACTTAAGACTTTTCATATTAATGCTCTAATATTTGTAACAAACGTGTAACTTCTCAGCTTGAAAAGTTCACATACAGACCTGCCAGTAGTACCGTCCTGAAAACACAGGACCCATAGACTTTAGTTTCATTTCTTTGGTTTTAAAGTGCTTTAAACCAATTAGTTCCCTTATTTCTACACACAGCCCTGGATATATATATATATATATATATATATATATATATAGAGAGAGAGAGAGAGAGAGAGAGAGAGAGAGCATATATCC
>JBBPCZ010038097.1:0-13458 GCA_037974445.1 Brycinus macrolepidotus
ATTGTTGTGTTCCATCTGAATGCAAATGCAACGTTTGCACAATTTTATAGATGTTAAAAAATTACCTTGTACCAAATTTCACATCCTTGTACGGAACTGCACACTTCTCGTTTAGAGTTTATATCTATTGTTTATTTATACGTATATGTGTACTCTGTGTGTTCTTTTGTACTCTGGAAAATCTGGAGCCATGCCTTCTCACTGTATACACATTTATAGCTAAGATGACAATAACATTCACTTTGACTCTGACTTTGACAAACGTTATGGCAGTAACTGATTGGGGGGAGGATTCCTCAGACAGCTTGATCGGTGGAGAAAGTTATAATTGGGCTTGTCTGTAGCATAAAATCTGAAGCTAATTTTACTGATAGCTCTGCACTATAATTGGACAGTCTAATAAGTGTTGTGCAGATTCACTCACACACACAGGCCTCTGTTTGGGCAGTCCTTTCAGAAGTAACCTGATCAGGAAGGCACAGCTTAAGCCTTAGAAAATCTGATTTTGACAAATAAAAACTGTCAAAAACAGTCTAGAACAGGTGTTTGCTCTCATAAATGCTTGCCATTCGCTGTGCTTATGCTTTGACAAAATCACATCAGCAAGAAAGCCGATCCTATAACGATTCTGGATTAGAAAGGTGGGACTTGCACTAGAGAAACAGAACTGTAAACCATTTGTGTTCCAAACACAGTAGTTTAATTTGAAATTTGTTTAAAATGATTGATAGGAACAGTTCAGTAGTTACTCGATATTGGTAGGGACGTGTCCCAATTCTACAGCCTTGTCCAGACACCTCACTCCTTGTCCGTTCGTATAGTTACCCTTCTGCAAAAACACCTACGGATGAGCCACCCCATGACACAGTCAGCTCAGTTTACTGAAGTTGGAGTAAAGCAGCTATGAATATATGTTGGGCTCTCTGGGTTATTTAACAGCAGCAGAAGCAGAAATGGTGGATGGACGGAGACACAAGTGATTAGTAGGTGGGGCTTGAGTGTTTATACCTGATCCTTGAGGATCTTGATGGGTTTGGTGGGATCCTTCTTGCTATAGAAGAGGACTTTATTGATGGGATCGTCTTTCTTCCTCCCATAGTCCAAGTGAACCACCTGTCGTATAAAAAGAGATTCCACATTAGCCAGTGCTGTAACGGAAATTAAAATGCTTCCAAGATTTGAAAAAGTGATAAAGATTTTCCCTTACGTCGACTATAAAGTCATCAGGGTTTAGATCCTCGTAATCAGTATCTGGTTTGGCCACCTCCTTTGAAAATTCCAGCAACAGTTTCTGCAAAACAGGATTAAGAAAAAATGTGGAAGGAGCTGGTAGACTTACAGATGTTGATACCAAAAACTGTAGTGAACAAAAAAAAAATCCAATTATTTCAGGGATATTTTTTATCAGAGTCTACTGCTCTAATCTTTTTTTAACTTGCTGCACCTGGCTCTAATTTGCAAGTCAAATGTGCCTCTACACAGCTGCCAATCAGCACTGGAGCTGATGTTATGGATCCACAAATGAAGTCCACAAATGAAATGACATGTAAAAGGACAAACGTCATTGGTGTATGTGAGTACGTGGGTGGAGAGTAAATAAATTAATTTCTTTAAAAAAATGGCCAATGAGAGACCCTCAGTGACTCTTGGCCCCAGAACTTTAGCACAGGTGAACCTGTGCATTACATCACCCATTGTTTTCCAACTGGTCCAGAAACTGAAAGGTTATTGAAATGTTATTATTACAATTATTTTAAAAGATATATTTCAGAAGTCAAATAACTGACTGTTTGAGAGCTTTGCTCCCTACTTGACACTGATGGAATACCATGGAATCTTCAAACCGGATTTTCTCCACTCCGGCTTTTCTGAAGTTCCTCTTATACGTCTTATAGCTCATGGATGCGAGTACAGGGTACAGGACGTCCTCAGACCTTAAATATCCGCACTTCTATTGCACTTTTAATATCCTTTTATTGATTTTCTATGCATTCTTTAATTTTTTTATTCTTTTATTTTTTTCTTACTACTATTTTTATTTTTAATGCTTTTATTCTATTCCGGTAAAGCACACTGAATGACCTTTGTGCATGACAATGGGCTGCATAAATAGTCTTAATTTGACTTGACGTCATTCCACGGCCAACGGCACCACTGCATTTAGTACTTTTGGACAAAATTCCCCAAATCCCCAAATTTTGCCAACAAAATGATTAGAATTTTTTTTTTCATTTGCTTTTGCTCTTGTTGTAATGAACATCACATTTATGTAGTTTTGTATTTTTAAATTGAACTTTTTAGTATTTTTATTACAGTTAATCATTTTTTTGTGTGTTCAATTGTTTTGGCCTCTTACCTGCGAAACAGCAAGGGGTTCCTCAGGTGTGGTCTGACCCACACATTTGTACAGTCGCCTGCAGACGATGTTCTGAAGGATGGCCTGAGCTTCAGACAGCTCAGGCTTGGAGGAGTAAAGGATCTGCTCAAAGATGTGATCTGTGGAGGAGCAGGGGTCAATGTAAAACTACAATCAAATGCAAGAATATGTTGCAATGTTGAAGACTTAACATGTTCTTTGACTAGACTATGCCTAGGGTTTGCTTGATAAAACAATTTTTCTAAGATCTATTAATTAATGACTATCAGCAGTTGTCTGTCTTTTGTAGACACTCTGTTATGAAAACTGAAGGCATGTAACCCTGAGTCTTTGCTGCTAAACACTGTGACTGTAAGGAACAAGGCTCACAAGAAGTTCAGAGACTAATGCAGGGCTTTACAAAACAGCAAGACAGGAACTATACAAGGAATAACTCAAACAAAAAAATACTCTTTAGAAAGAACTAGAAGAGATAGAAAAGAAAAGAAAAAAATGAGCCACAAAAAAGGCCTCAAGTAGGAGGCAGTAGGCTAACAGCTACAGTTGGGAAGAGCAGTGGCTTAAGGCTTATGGTTAATCTAAATGTAAAAAAAGGCGAACTGAGTAACTGAGAAAAGGTATAGACACAGTCTTTTATGAGGAGCCTTCTCTCTTTAGTTAGTTCTTAGTGCTGTACTTGAATTTCTCTTCTCTACATTCCCTTCTCCTACTTTGTTCATCTGCAGCTCAATAGTCCTTTCCATTGTCTGTTCCTGTTTTGCCACTTCGTTCCATTCTTTACTTTTACTTCTATGTTTTCCGTTCTCTTCTGTTTTGTTCCCTCTCTGTTAGTATGTTGTTGTTTCATCTTGTACTTCTTTCCGGGTTCTTATTCTTTTCCTTCTCTTTGATCTATTTATTTATTTATTTATTTATTTATTTTGGTTCTATTTCCTGTACTCATTAACTCATTCCCCCACAGGTTTGAGCCCTGGGTCTGCTGTCTTCCTCACCAACTCACATTCTGTTACTATCAGCAGTCATCACTAACTGTAACATTACAATGACTTACCGGTAAGTTTGGTGTATGCCTCCATGTCCTCTATGGTCTCTGAGATTTTGTACATCTTTCCTGCAGACCCTTGGATCTGGATGTAGGGATCAGCCTTCACCAAGGCTTCTGTTATCCTAGTACACACACACGCAGAAAACCAAGCAATGCATGAAGATCTTGATTGCTACTAAATGTCATTCAGATGTGTATTTGGAGACCAAAAGCACCTCATGAATGGAACTGTAATCTGGGTTTGTGAAGTAAGATGCAAACATACTGATAAAACATATTCAGCAACACTGTTGCAATGCCATGGGGTGGTGAGGAGCTTAGCTGGAAGGTTATACTCACATATACTCAACGATGTTGCTCACTTTATGCTGGTAGGCCCTGCGATGCAGGCAGTTCCGCATGTAAAACAGGTCATATACATCACCCACTTCCTGTTTTAAACCGTAGGGTAATGAGAGAATATTACTAAATAAAAAGTGTAACATAATATTTTGATATCTAATACATTATTAGACATCTATGAATTAGACATTATTATTAGACATCTATGAATGTGCATATTATTTCAAACATTTCAAAATTCATATTTCATTTTTACTGTAACTGTAATTTAGAGTAAGTATAATTAAATTTTTGGAGTAAGGGTAACAAATAAGCAACACAAAATAGCTGCCATGAGCTGTCAGCCCTTGTACTGTACAGCTGTTGAGGAAGCTTCCAGAGAATATCCAGGTGGTTACCTAGATGGCAGTTTCATTGCTGTGATTGGGAAGGTGCTTTCAAATGTAAGGTATTAGTCTATGAGCCATTGATTGGTGTTTCTCCCTTCTGGTTTTATGACCAGCCATCACTGCAGGGCACACACCTTGTCTCTGTAACAGATGTGCTTCTTCCCGTTCACCTCACACACTCGAGCAAACTTGAGGAAACGGTGGTAGTCAAAGATGTTCCGGATGCCCAGATGATGGGAGTCTCTGTTCATAAGAAAAATGACAAGACAGTAAGTGATCAGGGTTAGCAAGCACAAGGTATGACTGAAAATATTTTCACCAAAGTGTTCAAGAAAAATGTCCATCCAGAATTATTTAAGTTTGGACAGATGGTCCATATAAAATGAGCGAAGTACAATATCTCATTGTAAACACTGCTCAGGAACGGTTTGAGGAACATCAGGGTGTCGACTTGGCTGCCAGATTCCCCAGAACTCAGTCCAATGGAGTATCTGTGGGACATGCCAGACAAACTAGTCTGATCCATGTAGGCCCCACCTCACAGCTTACAGGACCAGATATGCAGGGTTACAACAGGGGGAACATGAGACAACTGAGATGCTGTTAGAACCAGGTGGGGACCAGGTGCTCCTGTCCACAACCATAATATTGTAGGCAAAAGTGTCAGTGTTGCTTGAGCTTTCACATTACTTATGCCTGGCTCATGATACCCTCACATGGAGGACCTGTTGGATGGCGCTGAATGTTTGGCATTCACAGCACCCTCAGGTGCTGAAGGATGTTGTCTGCTCAACCCACAGGATTATGGATGTGGTTTTGTTTATTTGAAATATAGTGAGGTATATAGTGAGGTATCCACACCCACTTCCCCTCATTCCGTCGGCCACTGAACAACTCTGTGTGTCAATTTTCAATAAGCTTGACCTATGGAGCACGTACAACATTGTGAGTATTCAGGTGGGCAACGAGTGGAAGATGGTGTTTAGCATCACACTTGGCTATCACATGTAAGATAAAAAGATAAGAAAGAACTTTATTTATCCCAAGGGAAATTCTTTTGTCATCATAAGAATTTCCCTCGGGATAAATAAAGTTCTTTCTTATCTTCTCTTCTTATCTTACATGTGTATCATATAATGCCTTATGTGTTGGTAAACACCCCCTCCCTCTTCCAGACATTCATTAATTCAGTGTACCACGACATGCTAAACCATTTTGTGGTCATCTACATTGACAACATTTTCATATATTCCAAAACATATTGTCCATGAAAGGCAGGTCCTGGCTGAAACACGGTTGTGCATTAAGGTTGAGAAGTGTGATTTCCTCTGGTTGGAGATCACTTTCCTCGGCTACAACACTGGGCCAGTGGGAGTCCACATGGATGATGCTGTGATTCCCATTTACATCGCTTGAGAAGCTTTTCGGAAACTAAAATTCCTTTTTACTAGTGCGCTGATTTTTAAAATGCCAAATCCTGTCCAGCCATTTGTGGTCAAAGTGGATGCTTCAGAGGTTGGCTAAGGGTCAGTTTTATCGCAGCACCAGTTTAGAATGGCAATGCTGATGCCTTGTCCCAATGTTAGCCCTCAGTGGTCGCCCACTGAACCCATTCTTCCAATGTCACATGGAGCATAGATGAGGAGATAGCATGAGAAGCCAGGGATAATCTGGTGCCCCGTGGCTGCCCCTCATACTGGCTCTATGTGCCAAAGCACCATCTCAGCCATGTGACAGAATGGGCACACATGATGCCCGCTACCAGACACCCAGTCAATTCCCAGACAACTGACATTATTCAGTGTAAAAACTGGATACCGGTGGCCAATGCTCTCCTATGATGTCCACAGTGCTTTACGCTCATGTTCCATTTGCACCACTGCCAAGAGCCCACACAATCTGCCTGCCAGTGAGCTCATGCCTCTACTGATACCTAACAGACTGTGGTCACACATAGCTGTGGACCTCATCACTAGTGTCTGGAAAGTACACAATGATTCTGGTGGTGGTGGATCGGTGGAGCCAAAGCCCTGTTCCAGTTTGTGTTCCTGGATGTGGAAGGCTTTCCACTCCAACCTGGGGGTCACTGTCAGTATGACCTCAGTTTATCACCCCCAATCTAACACTGAGCAGGTCTGGGAAGGGGCACATGCATAGATCAATCAAGTAGTTCGCTTTTTTTTAGGTGCAGGCTGAATAGTGCTGGAGGGAGGCAGCCAACTATCAACCCCGTGACAGGGTGTATTCCAGCCCTGGACATCCTAAACTGAAAACTCATTATGTACTTCCACCGGGCTTAGCTGGATTGGCCTGCTTGATGGGTCTGTCCTCCAGGACAACCCCGGCTTTGCCCTGGTCGGTTGTCAGAGCACCCTTGCCCCCCTTTGGGTGGTGGTCCTGGGGGAGGTTCTGTCATGGCCTCATCTCTGGCACCCCGCTCCCTGCTCCCTGAGATTACTGTCTGTTTCCTGTTGTGTCTCCCTGGTCAAAGTGAGTGTATTTTATGTTTTTCTCTCTCTTTCAACCCTGAGCTTTCACACTACTTATGCTTGGCTCATGTTACTCTCAATTGGAGGACCTGTTATGTGGCAGTTCAATGCTGCTCACTGAATGCCTGACATTCACAGCATCCTCACTAGTTGAAGGACGTTGTCTGCTAGACCCACAGGATTATGTATGTGGTTTTGTTTATTTGAACTCTGTTCCAAAGATAAACTGAGAGTCAGTGCTGTGAACAACTACCCGGCACTTCTTTTGTTTTGTTTCCCGCCATATGTATTAAAACTGTTTAGATGAATTCCTGCAAGCGTCTTCATTCCTTGAAGAAGTCAACCTAAAGTGTGACTATTTTCAGACCTGAGCTGTCACTGTCTCTCATTTTGCTGTGCAGTATCAGTAAGATCTGTTGATGATTTGCACCATTTCCCGCTTGTTTACTCAATATATCATAGTTCACATTCAGTACATAGTTTGGACACCCTGAAGGATGTGGTGAGGTGCTGAAAACACTGCGGGTTCAGCGTAGAAAGATACGGGACTCTCCATGTGGGTAGCTTACCAGACAAAAAAGATAATGCTCAGGTATGGGACATTAAGAGCAATGTGAACAGAGGCCAGCAGGGGAGTTGGGAGGGAGCATGATTGGGCTTGGACAAGGTACAAGGCGACCCAGCTTGGTGTGAGTATGGCCTAATAAAGAGCTCACTAAATTTGTGTAAATAAAAGGAAAATTATTACTATTTCTTGTATTTTTAATACGTAGTTGTTAGGTTTATCTTAATCTGAGATTATTTCGTCCAATAGCATGTCACACCTCTTATTTAAAATAACCATAAAAGATGTCTAATTTTACAATGAATACTGTTAACTTACTCCCCACTGCATCATATTATTATGTACGAGGGACATTCAAAAAGTTTCCGCACTGTTTAAACTGTTTATTAAGAATTTTTTTAAAAAATGACATCACTTTTCTACACAGGCACCTTCTTTTGCGATGCAGTTTTCCCAGTGTCGTACCAACTTTTTAATGCCATCAGCAAAAAAATGTTTTTGGTTGAGCGCGTAGCCAGTGATGCACTGCTGCTTTCACATTATCATCACATAAAAATCTTCTTCCGCTTAAAGCTTCTTTGAGCGGCCAAAAAGGTGGAAATCAGATGGCACTAAATGGCGCTAAACTCTAAGACATGCCCAATTACTACTCTTCCAGTCTTCACCGTTTCCAGTGTAAATATTAAAGTGCAGAAGCTTTTGAACGTCCCTTGTATATATGCTATTATATCAACACCGCTTATTTTAGAGCATTGGGGTTTTCCAAAATAAATGCCACAACACAAGGTAGTCTATAATCAGAAACCATAAACCAAAAACAAAACTACTTGATCACACTGATTATTAGGACGTAGTTCCACTTTGAAGTATAATTTGGTCTTTCAAACTTTCTAAAAATGTTACATATGTGTCTTACAAACTAGCTACACTGTCACTAGCTATCATCAGCTTAAATGTGATGATAAACGCATTGCAGACACCCAGCCGTGAACAATTCATGAGCAAAAAGTACAGAACATCATACACACATTTAAACAGAAGGTGAGACTTGCCTTGCAAAATAGTCCCACTTGTCCACATCGATGCCATTTATTTTATTTGCCACAATCTCGTAAAGAAAAGACTTCTCCCTCGATCGGCCTTTGTACTGCCACTAAAGGAAACAAAAACAAGGATGATCACCGGCAAGATATAAATTAGATATGGGCATTCTGAGTCATTTTGTGGTTCTGTAACACAACAGCTCACAGGACTTTAAAAGATTCAAAAATATTTCCCCATGTCTGTTAACTATAACTCTTTGTTTCTATTTTTACTGCAGCAACTTTCGCACAAGTAGTCCGTCCTTGGCTAGGTTGAGCAACTTAACCTACAGACTCTTTGCTTAAAGCCAGAATCGCAGCTTGCAAGACTGCAGGAACAGTAGCCTAGCGACACTGCCGCACCTCAGACTTTCAAGGGAGATATGTTATTCTTGTAGTTTTTTTCAAGACAAGGAAGTGTTTATTTTAATTTCAACCATACACACAGCCCATGGTGAAACCAAACAACATTCCTCCAGGACCATTGAATAATACAGAAAATAAAACCAGAAACAACACAAAACTACACAGGAAAGGAGTACACACAGCGCAAAAAGATCAACAATAGAGTAGTCCAGGACAGGACAGCATCCAGCGCAGCCGACAGGAGCAGTAACAGCACTAGCGTGAGTGAATACAGTATCATATCAGATTCTGTATTCTAGCAGTAGAGCAATTAAGTGGGGAGTAGAAATTACAATAAAAAATTGTACAAAAATAGCATCAACAGCAGCAGCAGCAGGACAGAGAATGTACAGCATGGAATAAATAAAGACTATTTACAGTGGCAGTTGGATTTAAGTTTTCATCAGTGTGAACAATTCAGTGTGTATATGAGTTGTGTTTGGGAGAAGGAAGCGGTTTGGTTCAGCCGTGTGTTTGTGTGAGGGTAAAGAGTCTAATGGACTGGGGGAAGAACCTGTCAGTGAATGCCCATAAGCTCGAGGAAGAAACTCAAAAGGGGAACCTATCCTCCTCTGGTCAACCCAGAGCTTCTTGATAGTATTCCTCTTTGGTCACAGGCAACCCAAACCCAAAACCTAGACCAATAACACACATGCACCCTTCTGAAGGTAGAAGGTCCCACAAGGGATCAGTTTACGGACCTGTACCTCATCGTCCAAGGCATCCTGGGGTCCTGCGATTAGTTCCTTGATGAAGATGAGGTCATCCGGTAGCTTGAGGTCGTATTTCTCCATCACAGGCTCCAGATGATTCTCCTTCACCAGGTGGTCAAACATCTGCACTGAGGCACTCTCATGCTGCAGGGAACACACAGAACTATGTGGAAGACCAGATAGATCATTTATCTTTGATCCTTGAACTTTTATCCTTGATTCTTGTTCCTATATCTTGTGTAACACAGTTCGTCTTTGGTTATTTTCACTGTAGATGTGGCCCGCTCCTCTTACAAGCACACCAGAACTGCAACAAAAGAATATTTAATATGTAGACCCCCAACAACATTCTTAAATATATATATATATTATAATTTTCTTTCTACATGTTAGGGAAAATGTGAACTATATCACTTGCAGTCTGTGTTGGGATCATAATCATAATCAGTCCAGTTTATTTAGAGGTGATGGTTTTATACCCCATGTGGTGAGAGACAGTTCTTACCTTCCATTTCAGCTCGGGCCGGACTTTGGGGATAAACTTGCCATCAAACATGTGAGAGAATGGACCGTGGCCTGCAAAAAATCCACAGCCGATGGGTTATTTTGTGAATGGCAATAACTTAAGTTGTGTTTCTTTTGTTTAGACACTTCATGCGACATGTCATGGGAGGTAATGTAATAGGGGTGTAGATACAGAATGTGTAATAAACTGCTTTTGTGAACAACAGAAAGAGATTCATTTCATTCCTCACCCAAATCATGACACAGCCCGGCAATCTGAACACACAGGAGGTCCCTTTGGCTTATGAGGGCAGGTTCTTTCAGAGCCTGGACAAGGCAGCCTGCTAAATACCCAACCCTGCACAACACACCATCCAAAAATATGGTTAACAAGAGTGCATTCAAAATATAAAACTTAAAAGGGCTCCACAGTAGAGCAGACAGCTTATTAGTGTGCTTGTGTCAGCAATCACACTACTGTTCTTCTTAAGTTTCCTTTTTATTATTAGTGTGATTGTGTCAGCTGGAAAGTGAGGCTGGAAAGGGACAAAACACAGAACAACAAATTAATGGAGCAGACATTAAAACAGACTTCAAGAGCAGTTATAAAAAAAAGACACGTGTCACTGTTTGTTGTAGTGTAATAAAAAATAATCAGCCCATGAACACGGCTGTGAACCTTTCCCACCTGTATTTGGGCCAGAGTGGTTTGCTCCACCCATTTTCAGCCATCTTTAACAATAAATGGCTTGGTAAGAGACAGCAATATAATGCTTCCCTCACTGGTTCAGCAGTAGAATACCGCTTGCTGAATGAAGAGAGGGAGAAGAGGCGTCGGTTTGAGGAGTAGATTTTTTTTAACACAAACCATTTTTTGGCCATAAAACTAATGTCTTTAAACACTGGTTTTATAGCAAACACGCAATCAAACTTTGAATTTTCTTGTTGAAATGCGATCTAGATATTATTCTTTTTATTATTAAAAAAAGGTGATGTTTTTCATACGAGCTTGTCCGGAATTTTGTAATGGTTCCAATGCCAAAACGTCTGCTAATATCCAGTGTAGCGTGCACATATTTGTTTTTTTGATCGGTTGCTCAGGAGCCAAGTAATCATCATTTAAAACTGATCATTTTACCCACACTTCAATTCATTGAACAGTGGGCATTGTGATGTCACCTCACTCTGCTGCTGCGAGAGAGCCAGGGAAAACTGGAGAGAGCCAGAGAAAATGCTGCAGCACAGTGGAGAAATCAGCTGCTAAACACACAGCATTTTGACCGGAACAAATAAAAAATGTGTTAGTTTGAGAGCGTAAGTCTCATGTGTAACTCTCGTTTTGGTTATTAATAAGGAAACGATATGTTTGCATCAGTTAGAGCAGTTTGATACGAGTTTCTACTCCATCGCATCTCCCCCTTCACTCCACCTGTTTTCAGCCACTTCATATATGCTTTTAATGTGGGTTGTTTTATCCCCTCCTTCCTGGTCTACTAATGCTCCGCAAGAGAGAATCAACATCAGGTTCAAATCCTCTGAGTGTTTTTGTAACACAAACTTTCTTTCGTCTAGACACCTTATGGGACAAAAGAAACACGCCCTACTCTGGGCTGAAAACTGAGTGGTCTGGGTTCAAAGCTGTCTGTGGGGCAGCTGGTGGCCTGGTGGTTAGGAAGTTACACCTGTGATCGAAAAGTTGTGGGTTCGAATCCCAGGACTGCCAGTGGCACCACTACAGTACCCTTGAGCAAGATACCGTCCCCACACACTGCTCCCCGGGCATCGCTGTCCTCTGCTTCACTCAAGTGAATGGGTTAAATGCAGAGGACAAATTTCCCACTGTTCATACGTGACAACTGGTTCACTTTTACTAAAAAAATCAGCTTGTAAGAGCACCCCTTTTCAGCCATGCACAGGTCAATGAAATATGTGTTACTGTTGTTGTGGTTTATAAAAAATAATCAGCCCATGAATGATTGTTTTATGCACTGATGCTGCTCTCTGGAAGTGTCTCTCCACGGTCAAGCACCAAAACGGTTTATTAAAAATAATCAGTGCTTAAATAATCAATCAAAGCTTGTTTTGGTTTTGTTAGTTAGTCAAGCTGCTAGCCAGCTACAATTTGAGGCAGTATCTTAAAATTAATGTCTCCAAACATTGGTTTTATAGCAACCACACAATCACCCTTCGCATTTTCTCATGGAAAGGAGAGTTGCTGAGCAGGTCCTTCCAGTGGTTCCACTACATAAAAACCCCAACACATGACTCAGTTATTGGTCTCTGGCCACAGGGCCCTTCGAGTGAATCACAGGCTGTCAGATGCAGGTAGCTGCATGCAGGCCAGATTACTGCATGGTCAGAGTCAGGCGGTGGGGATGCTGTAGTGGGAGTGTGGTTGAGTGTCAACTGAATGGAGAGCCAATTACTGTCAATCAGTGGGCCAAAGGCCAGTGGGTCTTCACCAGTGCATGTGGGCAGCTGGTGGCCAGTTTATCTCGATAGGCTGTTTGAGAAAGCAAGAACTTCATGTGCTGAGCCTGATCTAAAGCTGAAGGACTAAAAAGTTGAAGTCTGTGTTTCTTGTGTTTCCTACAGCCTGTGTTTATCAAACAGTTATTAAAATGCCTCACCTTTTGTTCTCTACCAACAAAATCATCACCCACTAATGTCATGTCAGTGCTTGTATCCTTTCCATCGGATCTCTGAACAACAAAAACAAGTTGGTTTAGTCGTCCTCACCCAATGGAGTGCTCGAAGCGGTTGTGTGAGGCTCCAGGAAACACCAAGTAATTCCCTCCCAGCTGCTTGATGTGCCGCAACCTCTGGAACTGAGGAGTGTCAATGATACAGACCAGCAGAGGGTGGAGCTCAATATGGCCATGGATGGGGTCGTTAAACACCTGTAGAGAAGACAAAACCACCATGAACCTCCAATGAGGAAATGATACACCAGAAATACAAGAGAAAGTGTTGAGCAACAGTCAGGTGTTCATGATGGAGCAGAAGCCCTTTGGCATCTCCATCTGCTCCTCTCAGATTCCACTCGAGTCTAAAGGATGAGGAGTTTTGAAGCACACCTTGCTTTCCTGGGGCCTGAGGGAGAAAAATGATAGACAGAATGATAATCATGAATAAAGTACACAAACAAGGAGTATGTTTGTGCGTTCCTGGTACAGAAGCTACTATCCTATCAGCTCTCTGCTCTCAGCTCTCAGTCATGTTGCATCACTCAAAGAACTCTGAGAACTGTCAAGAGCATTTTAAGAGCTATTTTAAGTGTAAAAACTGCTGCTGCAGCCACTTTGGTAGGGCACATGGAGTGGAACCAAGCACTTCACTGTGATCGGGTATTTGCTACATTTGTCTCTGAGAGACTTCCTTTAACAGCGACTGCAGAAAAAGCGACACAAACCTCCAACACCAGCTGGAAGAACGTCCACCATCAGAACAGCACTGTTTACAGCACTGAGAGTAGGGATGGGAATCGAAACCCGGTTCCGATTTAGAACCGGTTCTAATTTTGCGAAGCACCGGAATCGTTCACCTC
>JBBPCZ010038108.1:0-13458 GCA_037974445.1 Brycinus macrolepidotus
GAGTTCAGTGTGGAAGAACTTGACTGGTCCACACAGAGCCCTGACCTCAACCCCATCCAACACCTTTGGGATGAACTAGAACGGAGATTGCGAGCCAAAATGAATGGGCACAAATTCACACAGAAACTCCAAAATCTTGTGGAAATCATTCCAAGAACAGCGGAAGCTGTTAAAGCTGCAAAGGGGAGACCAACGCCATAAGTCTATGGATTTGAATGCAATGTAATTAAAGTCCATGTTGTTGTAATGGTCAGGCATATCAATATTTTTGTCCATATAGTGTATTTGGTAAAACTGGTAACTATCTTAATGCTGATGGACCAAAGAACCACTGTACAACGCAGTGAGGAGCTAAAAAAAACTCCAGGTTCAGCATCTGATACAGTAACTTGATACAATCTATCATTCTGTTATTTAACGCCCCCTTTAATACACACCACTGCCTTTGTATTGTTCAGTCAAATCGCCCTCCTTGCAGACCCATCTTAGCATTCATTGGTTCACTTGGCCACTCACCCCCTTATTTAACTCCATTATCACAATTTCCATGACCACGTACAACATTACAGGTTACATTAGAATAAAGCCTCATAATTCTAGCACCTCCTCTGGTCAGTTCTCATTCCTATGTGTTGCTGCTCTTTTTTTTATATTAGATAAATTTATATCTGTTACGGCCATCAAAAGCCTACCTGTGGACTTTTTTAATGATACCTGCAAATGCCTTCATTCTGTTTAATTATGGTTATGGTTGCTACGCTATTTTTTTGTCTGGTTTGTTTTTGGTTTGTTTTATAACAGCTTTCTGGCACTTGCCAGGCTGTTATTGTAAACACCGGTAATTATTTTTCTCATTTTTGCTGACCGGCCTTTAAAAAGTAAACCAGATTATTGTATTAATAAATGCTACATTCCTCTATTCCTCATATAATCAAAAGCAACAGCCATATTACAAAGGATGGAACATTTTCCCACTATTTTCAGGGGAAAAGAAAAGTACAGAAAGCTTTACATGAGTAATTCCTGGTGAGCCAACATAGCTCAGGAGTATATCTCCCCAGGTCCTCGCAAGAAACTCATTCAGCCACCTCTTAATAGAGCCCGGCTATGTGCCTGTTCCTCAGGGCCTTATTTAGCAACTGCAACACCACAGTATGTCCAAGACACAAACATCTATGCTCATTTAATTCGCTGGTCCACCTACGCTTAGCATTTTAGCATAGCAGCATAGGCATCAAATAGCCTGCGTGCACTGCTTGCTAAGCAAACCGGCTCATCTTCACAGAATATGAGGAATGGGACATGAGCTGTCCTCGTGCTACACCACCACCCGCAGAGACGACCATCAGAGTCTGTAAGCACAGTGTGTGTGTGTGTGTGTGTGTGGGTCGCAGTGGAGCACGTACAGCCCGGCCAGACTAATGCCTGCCTTTGATATCTGGTCCCCATGGGGGGCAGAACACACACACACACACACATACACCCACACTTATCTTAAAAGAGGGATCTTCAAAGCAGACCACGGCACAGAGCCATTTCACATCTCTATATGTGATACGACAACACCTGCAGAGCAAGCATGGCGGACCTTAAACGACACCGGGGAGCGCAGGGTGAAGCTGGACCGCCGAATCTGAATATATGTGCTTCTACAGTTCACCAAGATAAAAGATACGAGACGATTTTGTTAATTAAAATCCCAGAGGTTACATATAACCAGGGCTGTCACAATTACTAAAATAACGAGACGTTTACCATCTCCATTAATTGGCAGCTTGTGTGATAGCACATGTTTTACATTCTCTTACTGCTCTCCCTCGCAGTAAGAGACTGATTCTGATGGATATGCTCATTCACATGCAGATATTTCCCACATAGTGTTTTTAATCAAAGCAATTATCGAATATGCAGTTTCTCCCTAAACTCAAACATAGAGTTCAAAGTTTGCTTTTATTGGTTTTGTACTGGGGCTACTAACGTAGTTAAGAAGTGATGGACGTCTATGAAAATTGTATGCAAATGTATGAAGACAATCAGTCAAAGTACTTTTTTTTCTCTGCAAATTTAAGTGCATGCCCTCTATGTATTTGTTATTCTCTATTTAAAGAATACAACAAGAAATATGCTGACTTTTGCACATGTTTTATCTCTAGGCTGACATGTTAAAACGAGCTCATAACCAGTAACTGTGCATTAAAATGTGTACTCTGCAGAGGACGTGCAATTATTTTCCCTTGAATAATTAACAAAACATGTCCTTTCACCAGAGGTGCCCAAACCTTTGGCATACAACTGTATTAGCCTCAGAGTTTCACTGAAAAACTAAAGAGGCAAACTCCTCACACTAAGCAGGTCTTGGCTGAATGACAGTATTTGGGGTAAAGGGAAAATTATGTACATTTAATTTTTCCACCAGTCTTCAACTGAGTTTTTCCTCAAAGGTAAAATATTTTTGAACCTTTTAAAGGCAACATATGAGCTGTTATTGTTCACTTGACCCCATTTACATTGGCTTTTTAAAACTCTGACTGCTCAAATAATTACCAGAACAATTAGTCAATCAACTCATTATCAACATAATCAACAGTGACCACTCCAAACTAAATATTCATAAGAACTACAGGTTTTAATTATACTTCTCAAAGTTGATTTACAAAACCTATTAATATGGGATTCAAATATAGCAAAGTGTGAGAAATAAGTGACAGATAACATGACAAACAGAGACGAGCAACATAGCAAATATCCACAGAAACAGAAGGGGACATATGAGCCATATGTTGAGGCCATCTGTCGCAGCATCAAGACAGGGCAGAGAGTTCAAAGCACAAAGTTGCAACAGTGTGTGCTGCACACTATGCCAAAACTAGTGGGCATTCCTGGAGCAAAAACTGGTGAAGCCACACACTGGTTTCATTCGCACAGCACGTGTGATCGTTCACTAAACACCTACCAGCAAAGCTGAGAAATCTCAGATACACCACTAAAACCAAACCAACTCACAACGGCCCAAAGTAGTGAACTGCAGGCCATACAAACAGGTCTGACCTTCCACTTCATATCTGTGGGGTAGATACATTATTACTGAGGTTGAACAGAATTCAGTAAAAATGTTTTGTGTACATTTCTTCAGTTACAAGTAGTTACAGCCAAACTCAAATGCCCCACAGGCTACAAGGTAGCAATGCAGAACTAGCCTCCTCAAAGACCGCCAAGTTGAAAGAAGTCAACAGAAAGGCTCTAGCACATCCCAACGGGTGTATCTCCATTTCCATCTCAAGTTCAGTCAATCGGGCTCAACACTGCATCAAGAAGCAGTAAATGAAAGACATTCCAAGGCAGGCAGATGAACAACCAACAACCCAAATTGATCAAACGTGGCATAGTAGCACAAGACCAATTTGACATACACAGAAAATCAGTTTCCATTCAGGCGAGAATCACTGCTACACCAACAAGGCCTGCCAAGGACTCTTAGGCTAGAAACATAACCCACACAAGTACACTGAAATAACAAGGCTTTACAATGCACGGTACATGCTTTACTAAAGCGAGAACACAGCTTGGGCGTCCATCGTGTTAAGCACTGCATTATGACAATTCAGAACACAATGACACTTGAATTTAAATGAGGTCGCTTTCTGGTCTAAGGGTCCTTGGGCAAGGCCCCTACATTCATCTTCTAGGCATAGCAGGTTCATCTACTGCTGCTCTAGATCAGGACTGCCCAAAGTTGGTGCATGGGGACATTTAATTCAGCCCACTAGAAAGTTACCCTAACCCCACCACCTCATTCATTAAGAGAGCAAATATAACTATATGCTATAGCAAAGGTTTCAACTGGTTTTGTTGATTTGATGAGTGAAAAAAGGCACATCCTCTACAAAGAAAGCACTACTACAATTTAACGCACTATTACAGTTTATTTGCTGGATTTAACATACTGGGGGAAAAAATAAATAAATAAATAAGGACAAAGGTCAAGGCCCATTTTGTTTCCAATACAGTAACAACAGAAACATTTTTAGGAAAAAAAAAGCCATGTTTGAGTTTGTTCCCTTTAAATAAGGTGCACAAATTTTCACTTAAAAAATCAACAAAGCATGTCATTTGACTGTAGGTGTTCAAACTTGTGTAAAAGTGAAGCAACAATAAACTACAAAAAGCTAAAGTTTGGGCACCCCTGCTCTAGATGGTCTGCATATGAAATGGTCCACAGCTTGACCAACATGTTCCTCAACCCTCAAAAGCCTCAAAAAGCCCAAGTAAGCAGCCCTGTGCAGAAGTTAGCAAATTTCATCCAGTAGATACTCACGGTTTTGAAGTCCCGGTGGCTGCACTCCTGGCCCTGGTAGCGGCAGTAGAGCATCATCTCCTTGAGGTCATGGCCCACTCGCTCCGTGAACTCGCGCATGCTGAAGGGCTTGGGCCGGAAGTTGCTGAAGTTGGCTTTCTCAGAGAGGAAGGCCAGCACGTGGGGCTCGGCCAAGTGCGGCTCAGGGATCTGCAGGTGTACGTCCAACAGGGCCAGCAGCTCTCCCGCGTGGTACAGGTCGTTGCGGGTCAGCCGCGTGAAGCGGTAGGCGTTGAGGTTGCAGACGGTCACGGCGGGGAACACCAGGCTCCCAGACACGACGGCGTCCACGCTGGTCACGTGGGGGTACTGGAGGAAATAGGCCATGCGCTCGGCACTCTCCAGCACCAGCAGCACCAGGCAGGCCAGCAGGGCGGCGCTCCAAATCAGCCGGCGCAGGGCCGAGCGGCGGGAGGAGGATGCGTAGGGGAAAACAAAGCGCAGGCCATGCAGGGTGCTGCGCTGGGTGAACGAGTGCCAGGACGACGGACCTCCCAGACTACCCATTACCCCACTCTCCGTCTCACGGCTGCCCTCGCTGCCACAGCTGTCCTTCAGCTCCATCATCAACAGCGGCACATTTACACACACACCTGCAGGGCAGAATTTGTGTCAGTGAAATTTGTGCTTAGGTAAGTCAATAATAGACAATATGAGCTGTAAACTAATTAGAGCAGTTGCAATCACTCAAACTCAATTACTCAGTTAAAAAATTCATCATTAAAATGTACATGGGCAGTGTTTGATTTGGCAAGTTTCATGATGATAAAGCATATTTTAAACCTTTCTACTGGCCTCCCCTAAAGACAAATCGGACAGGATTAGTTTTACATGGGGGGGGGGGGGGTGTAATTATGAATGTGCAGAGTCAGTCATCATTTTACAGACTGTGCTGTAACATCATAAAGACTCTAACAACAAACTGCAGAAATTACTCCAGGTTATATGACTCCTGCACAAATTGGCATATGCTGTTGGAAAGGAGCATACGTATACACTCGAAGGAGGATTTATCTGTACTCTCTATGTCCCAAAGCTAGTATGTATTGCCATACGTGTAAAATGATAGGAAAAGTCTAATTTTATGCACTGATTGTTGCTGGTTGTAAATTCCCAAGTTGACAATGACAAAGCTAATGACACAATTCATTCACTTCCAACAGTCGGGCAGCTGGTTGGGGTGCAATTAGACACATTTGGAAGTTTTATAATTGTGAGCAGCCAAATTAATGTTGTTGCCCAGGCAACGGCCCATTTGCCCTCTTTTGGCCAAGCTGCCCCCCTCTGAAGAATTCAGATTACAGAAATTAGCCATTAGTAGCATTAGTACATCCCTGCTGAAGTTATGTGCACGCAGAACCAGCAGTACATACACACAAGTTTCATCGACAAGGGTGATGATTCTGATTGGTTGGGAGGCACCCAATCATGCATTACATAGCTTAAGTTTGCTTTATCTTTTTTCTGCAAACTATTTTGGAGTCTTTAAAGGTAACATATGGTTAATTGCTGCATAAATGTTTTATTGTTTGATCTTTTTCAAAACCTCGAATCTTCTAACTGTTCAGTTAATCAATTACTAATATAACATTACATCATAAATTAGTTAACAGCAGACCATTACTTCAGAGCAGTCGGTGGAGGGGCAGGATGAGGACACATGGGGGAAAATAAAGCACAAATTTTATTGACTGCCAGGCTCACCATTTCACAATAAAATAGAAACAAATGTTACAGGTAAATGTGTAAAATGACTCAAATATTTTAATATCCAGAATTAAGTTCTAATAAAACATATATCTAAAATGCCTCATGTTTTAAACGTAGTGATCAGTCTACTGTAAACAGATGATGACAGTATATTAGTTATGATTTAATAACTTACTGGTGTTCCCAAAAACATGAAAATATTGGGGGGGGGAACTAAATACCTACTAGTGTAGTTTACAGTATTTAATTTACACTGTTCAGTTATAATTAAATAACAATTTGACAAGTTATTCCAAACTTTTGAACATCAGCTCATATGCAAATCAGCAAATCTTTTAGAATGCCAATGCACAGCCACAAAGACACACACAGTATGTATATATATTGTATACAGTATGTAAAACACAGCAGTCAGCGTTAAAGTACGAGAGGAGTGTTCAGAGCACTGTGATCAGTTTTACAGTAAAAAGAGTCACAGAACACACGGTGGAATGACAGTCGTGGATGAAGCTGGAGTGGAAGACGAATAGTGACGTGGGTGTACGTGTCTAAAAGACTAAGTATGAGACGTTTGGATGCAGAAAGAAAAATAAGAGTGAAGGAGAGATGACAACTTATGCAACATGACTCTCAGTAAAAAAGGAGTGGTAGTGTGAGACCGACAGATACAGAATAAGAGAGACAGGATAGAACTAGAGAGAGACAGAGAGGATAGAAGGAAGGAGAGGAAGGAAGAAAGAGAGACAGTGACAGAGAGAGAGAGAGAGAGTCAACTGACTAAAACTCAAAACAGCTTCTCTGCTTTACACACACACACACACACACACACACACACACACACACACACTTGCATGTATACAGCATCCACTCTTAACCAAATTGTTCCCTAAGACACCAACTAATGAGGCTACACACACACACACACACACACACACACACAAAGAAAAAGGCAGTTTACACTGGGCGTTTGAAGTAAAAGCCCAGCTGTCCCTATAAATAAATACCAGAGAGACCTAGAAACACACACACACACACACACACGGTCAGTAGGGAGCGAGCAACGGAGATTCTGCTCCAGTTAAACAGAAAACAGAGAGAGGAGGAAGAGAAAGAGAGAAAGGATAGAAAGATACTGTCCCTAGCTTTCGCTCCTCCTCCTTAAACCCCTTCTAGCAATCCACTCACTCACTCACACACACACACACTCACACACACACGACCCAGCATCTCTCCGTTTCCCCCACTCTGCTTCTCTCCATCTCTGGCTCTCTCTGCCCTAATCACGTCCAAACACAGCTCTCTCTCTCTCTCTCTCTCTCTCCAGTCTCAGACTCAGACTCAGTCTCGTGCCGGAGGAAAACCAACAGACAGAAATAAAAACTAAACGAACGCACTGAAAACACAACGCTGTTCTTCAAAAAACACACTCACACACATTCACTCACGTATACACACTCACTGGTCAATATCAAGTATAAGCGCACGCCTGCACACATAGATACACACGCACGCGTGCACACACTGGTCAATATCAAGACTAAGCACCTCACGTGCAGCCTAACGACACAACATCCAGCCGTGCATGCGAGTCTGGCGCGAGTGTGTGGGTGCGAGCGCTCGAGAGAGAGAGAGAAAGAGAGAGAGAGAAAGAGAGGGAGAGAGAGAGAGAGAGAGGGGAGAGAGGTAATAAATTGTATTACACAGTGGAACAAATATTGTAAAATCTCATTAGATCCTCTGAGGTCAATTGTGTTGTCAGTATTGTTATTGTTATATTATATTTGTTATCAAATGTCGTGTTGATTTAGCATTATCTAAATATTGATTTCAGCCCATATCAGTTATATACTAAATTAGAGTGGATTCTCATTTAAACTGAATGAGTGATTACACAGCAAAAATGTATTTATCCCAGCCCAAGTGTATCTGCCCGTTTGACGTGAGGAGTTAGCAGACTGGATTGAGACAGGTTCCATTAATATTTTATGACATCTGACATTTATTGGCACCTTTGCCCTCAATAAATGACAAAGCAGATGTTTTTGAACCTAGGGGCACTTTCAAATCACATTAAGTAAAATGCGCAGTATAAGATTATCAGAGATGAGCTGAGAGTGTACTAAAAACTCTGTTTTACTAAGTTAACTTAAAAGTACAGCTTTTGACCCTATTTAATGCAAAGCAAGTAAGTAGAACACAATTAACAAATAAGCAGCTTTCAGTATGAATGCATCCACGTGATTACTGTACTTGGGGTACAGCGTTAAAAATGTGTTCTATTATATTTTCGTAAGAGCGGTGATGTAAGCAGATGCGGGAAATGTCCGGAAGAGCAATGAGGAAGTCACTTCTGTGAAAACATCAGCATGTTTGGGTGGAGGCAGGAAATGATCTCGAAAATAATAAAGTGCCAAGCTGGGCCAGCTCTGCTCGCAGTACACACTCTTTTCTGTGTTACAAAATTAAGTTAACCAAACTGACAGAACAGCAAAAGTCTGGGCACCTCTGTAGTATACAAGCTCTGCTGAGAAAACACTTTTGCATGTTTGAATACACAGTTACTGTTTATTTGTTGAATTTATCATACTAAGAAAAAAAATGTATCCTGTGTGAAAAAAGGACTATGGCATGGTTTACGCTGCATGTTTTATTACTGGGTTTTTTTTTTGTTATGTTAAAATCAACTGGAAACTAGAAATTTTGCATTAAAAATGGAAGACAAATGTCATATTTAAATCTGAGAGATGTGGGGAAAAAGTGACAGAGGCTTAATGATTGACACGGTTAGTGTGCAGTCATGGTTGTGCACCGCCACAGAAAATGTAGAGGTCATAGGCTTATAGTCTTTTGGCTTTAGCTTAAGAACTGCTATGCGCGTAGTTCCGTGCTTTGGTCTCGTCAAGGGAAGCAAACAGAATATAATAGAAACATATGTCTGACAACGAAAGAAAAATACTACATATACTACTACAAACATAAATTTAAAAATTATTAAATATTACTATTGTCAGATGTATTGCACTGGAAGCTACAGCTTTCCTGTGCACTTTTTTATTTGTGTTTTTTTTTTTGTTAAAAGTGGCCTTAGAGGCCTTTTGTTGATGCCTTCCAGCTTTACTACCTCTTTTAACAGTCCTGCCTAGTTTATTTAGTGTGTTTGATGATAATCTTTAATCTGATCAAATACACACAAAAAACATCTTGGCCAAGAAAAACACAGAATGTGTCTTAACCAGACCCTGAAGCTGAAAAGATGAGGAATATTTGTTACCATGGAAATGAGAGACAGTGAAGAGGAGGAGCCTGATAAGGTTATTATGGGATAGAGGCCCTGGGGCCCTAACACAGTTATAGGCCAGGGTTACAGCAGCGATGGTGTAGAGAGTCAAGGTCATTCTGAGAAAAAGCAATATACAATATACGATATATGTATATATGTATAAATGTATAACTGTATGTAAATAAAATGATAATGTTTAAGTATAGTCATTGTATATATATATATATATATATATATATATATATATATATAAAAATGGCATTTTCTGTTTTTGGGGTCATATTTTCAAGTTCTCTATTTAGTTGCAATCACATTGATTAAACTACTTTAGATTATGGCGGGTAATATGACAGAGAATTTGGATGATTTACATAGTTTTCTGTGTTCAGTCCTGAATATAGTTTGAGTAATTGTGTCAGGACATAGGTTACATTTAGACAGAATGTGAGGTTTAGGAAAGAGCCGGTTGTGCAATGAGCACACACAGTACTGCCACTGCTCTTGCTGAATTAGTACTGTTTATATTGGCAGGCACTTCAAAAATAGACTTCATTAGAATGACAGCAGTAGGTGGTTTCTTTGAAATGATATGCAGCGGATCCGGTTGTTATACTGTGAATTAAAAACACTGCTGTAATATTAACCATCGGATACCTGTACATCTTCACTTTTACTTTTAAAACCTGGAACTATTTAAGATGATTTCTTACACAGTATGTTTACATAATATTTAAATTACGCACATGTCATAGTCTTTAATCGGTGATTCACATCCTTCTTAAAAGAAAATAATGAAAACCTACTTTTAAATTAGCTTTAGATGTTTGAATTATTCAGATGGAAATTTTTTTTAAAAGCACAGCACTCCTATAAGATTTTGTGAGGGTATATCAGTGAAATTTCTATGTCCAGATGAATAGCTGAAAACATAATTTCTCAAAAACACCACTCCAAAAACAATTGACCTCTAGGCTAGGTTGTCCCTCTTAAAGTATACAGCAGTATTCACTATAGATCTACCCCTGTAGTGTCCCTGTACTCCACAGTGATGTGTTTTCTTCTGCTCTGATGCATGTGACTAGGATTTGATCTTTAGTACATGATGTCACTCAGGAAAACATGAATCCGAATTGGCCTAGGAATGCATCTATACATATAGAGCTTAATTTGAATATTGAGGTCCCAGAAGTAGTGATGGATGTTGCATGTCCAGGAGGCAGAGGAGGTCCCAGAACCAGTCTGTCTTATATATTAAAGCAGTCCTTAAGCACCGAACCTTTTGTCATACCTGGGTGTTCCAGACTAAACAAACTAAAGTAAACAAATAGCTGCCGATGCATGAGTTGTTAATAAATCAGTGTCACACGCCAATGGTTTTGCTCAGTGTTGTTAAACTCTTTTGAGGAATGAACAATCACAGCAGTAGTGACTCATTCACTAGTGATAAGCAGCATTGGTCTTGTTTTTATTACTTTCTGTCAGGCGCTGAGAATGTTGAAAGTAAAAGTGCCAAGTCACAGGGTGACACAGCGTGATACTTTCTAGCACATTTTTCCACATTTAATGTTACGTACACATCAAGATTATGAGTTCTCTTGATAAATCTCGACATTGCGTTATGAATGCATTAAACAGATGCCAAACGCACAAAATAAAACCTGATTGCCAAACCAAGAGGAGTATTTCATTGAATATTATCATAATCGCTTCTAGCATGAAAGTATTAATACTGGCTAATACGATCATACCAGTGATCTACATTGGGCTTCTCCACTTTCAGTCAAACGTAAATATACACAAAACTGTCAAAGTGCCTACATTTAGAGAGTGTTAGAAATGTCAAATGCTATTTATTTTGCATATATGTGTACTATTAGGATGCATATGATAGACTGTGTTTTATTTATTTATTTATTAACGGGATGTGTAATCAAGCTACCATGGTTGACATAACACAGTGGTTCAATCATCACTACCAGTTTTAGCTAATGAACTGTCATATAAAAAATTGCAATTAACAATTATTTTTTCTATCGATTCATTCCTTTTATGTAGCTATTAAAGTACCAGTGTAAAGTGGCCGAACTGGCAGATTAGCTATTTTGATCCCTAACTGTCCTTACTTAGTAGCTCACAACTGACAATTCACGAAGTTCTACCTCAAAGAAGCAAACATAACTAACCACCGCCCTCTATTGGTGTTATAAAAAACATCATGTAAACAAATATTACTCTCTGGTGCCCTCTAAAGGTGTTACAGCATTAAGGCAAAAGTTACAACCTTTGTTGTTTTCACAAGACCCAATTCCTGTTACAGAAAATGGATTTTCTGCTTTTGTTGATGTACTCCAACAGATTAAAATTACATCAAATTATTATTATTTTCTGTTGTTGTTGTTGACTGCAATCACCACAGATAATTGTGATCAGGTGTGTATGTTATAATTGTGACAGGCATTTGCCAGTCTAGCAATCTCAAAAGAATGACTTGACTTTTTTAATGACTCAATAACTAAAATATAGACTTAAACAATAATAAATTAGTGTCTTATTTTCTCAAACTCTTGATATATGTATCAACATTAATGTATTAAATGACTAATTTTCTTTGAATTTAATAGCATATTACTTCGACATGTAACAGTTTTGACACAGTAAGACAAAACCTGAAAAATTTAAGAGATTATGCTGAGAAATAAATCAAACTTTCAACATAATTATTTCAAAATTGAGAACATGCTGCTAGAACAGAGAGGTCAAAACAGACGTTTTTATTTCTTCTTGCTGGCGGAAGCAGATTTCTATAAAGTTGTTACTGGGTGCCTTTCCTGGAATAATAACCAGCCTTGCATTAAGCCAATAGACTGGCACCCAGCAAGGTCACCACCAGCGGAGTAATCCGTCTCCTGCACACGCTCGACACAGCCTCGCCTCATAGATTAAGCACAAGGCACAAGCCATCTGTTACTGTAATATCACCGGGATATCTGACCGTAAGATGTTTGCGAGGTCATCAAATGTTAAGTGCACTGTGCTTTGGATCTCAGGTGAAGGTGAGCAGTTGTCACATCGCTCTATAAAGAGTGCTGACTTGACCTCTGTGCACTTGCTTGTTTGTACCTCCACAGAGAGTGTAACCATTTTGAATGGGGAAATGGGAAAAATGATTATCCCTTAAAAAGAGTGTCCAAATTTAAAAAAAAGAAAAAAAAGAAAAAAAACATAAAAAGATATACTGGACAAGATACATCTTTTTGGGATGAGAAACCCCCGGATGCATCTTGTCAACTAGGCTTATTTAATGTATAATTTTTCATTCTAATCATTTCTTGTCTTTAAACCTTTCAAAACCTGCATTACTAATCAAATAACAACCCTAAAACATTAGATATGAAATGATCCTGAGGCCTCTGTTAATTTGTCTGAATGATTTCCCATAGTTTTAATAAACTATGACTAACTGTAATAAAATAAACAATTGACAGTGTCAATGTTGTAGAGTTTGTGAAACTCTAGTAAACTCCTTTGGTTGTCCATGCTGATAAATAAATATCATGTTTGTGGTAAAGAGCTAAAGGGGTAATGTTCCCCATGTTGTGGAGAGGGAGCTTCAGCTCCACAAGGTCTCGCTTATCAAATCCTAACAGACTGAAGTGAAAACTAATGGACACTAGAGGGCAATATCCAACAACTCAGCTTGAACAGAACCAAGTCGACTTAAAAAAAAAGTCACTTTATTAAAGTCACTTTAGTTACCCAGCCTACTAGACAACAATGAACATACTATAATAACATTTACTTCTGTTTGTTTTATTTGGGCACTGCAGGCTTTCTCGTCATTTTGTAGTTTTTTTCCCAGCTCACAGGAAAGAATTTTCCTTTTGAATGACTAAACAGTCCTCTGTCATCAGGGAAACATGACAGAGGCTCGGACTTTGACTCTCTCTCTCTCTCTCTCTCTCTCTTTCACGTGCTGACATATTACAAGGTCTGATTATAAATTTACAGTGACATTGTATTCCATTTTCCACATGACTTGGAGAGAAAAAACATAAGGGACATAAAATACATTCAGGACAAATAACCTTGAAATGATCTAAAGCCATTAAAAGGA
>JBBPCZ010038119.1:0-13457 GCA_037974445.1 Brycinus macrolepidotus
ATACAGAGGAAGAATTTCGTGCTGTTCACACTGTGTGCTGTGGTGTGTTCACGTATGACCGAATGATCACTATCACTAAATACATTTCACTCCAATAGCCTTTTAATACCTGAAACATGGTGTCCCCAGTAGAAAAGATCCTAATAAAAAACGGAAACATAATTTCACAATAGGTTTATTTTAGCTATAACATACTATTACATTACACGTTTGTATGTTGTTTATGTTTACAATATATTAGTCTTTCAAATGTTATACCCTTATATTAAAATAAGCTGAATAAGCATACAGATTACTTTTTGGACTTCCCGTTTGATGCTCATGACACTTCATGTCACAGGAATGATGTAATGTGACCTATATGTATGTATGTTTTGTGGACCAGTGACAGTATGTAGCTGCTACTTAAAGCAGTTCTGCTACCTATTCCAACCAGATGTCATATATTTTAATATATAATGTAATATTATACAAATATTGAATCTTGTGCAGATAAAAAAAAATATATATATTTTTTTATGCATTCTACTTCAGGGTGAATCCGGGGGCAACTGCAACACGCTCAGTTCCTCTGTTTTCACAAAAGAACTCAGTTCCTCCACTGAAGTACACGTAGAGTACTTGTACATGCTCAGTGGGGTTTTCTGGCTGCTGAGGAAAAAAGTTCCTTTTCGGTTGTATTGTATTTCTGCTGTTTAACAATGCGGCACTTATGAAGCATATCATTTGAATCATTCAGTTCAGAAGACAATAAAAAAAAAAACAGTAATAATAATAATAATAATAATAATAATAATAATGGTCTGGCTAACTAGTGCATAAACTTTTTTCATGGCTGTGAAAATCTGGCAAAACCATTTAAGCTTGTAAGCACAATAGCAACCGATAACGAAACTATTTTGGTTAAAGTTTTTTTTCTTAATTCAGCAACGGATAAATATATTTGAATAAAAACAGTCACATCTTTAAACAAACAAACAAGCAAGGAAATACACTAATACAATCGAGTACAGTTACTAAACACCCTAAAAGCAAGGTGATCATTTTGAAAATATTTTATTTAAAATACAGTTGGTGAAAAAGATTTTTTTTTTTACATTTCTGCTTTCTTGAAAAAATAATACCAGTAAACCAGGAAAAAAGGAATTAGAAACTAAATGCGAAGGGCTAAAACAAAAACAGAAAAGTAGAACTGAATAAAGAGTGAACTCCTGTCCTCACAAATACACTGAAGCTGTTCAAAACACTTAGGGAATGACACATCCATTAGAAATCCTTCACTGTAGGCCATAAATCTGAGTAACTGGAACTTATATACCCACATCATTAACAGTTAATTGTGCATCTCATTATTAGCTGCTGTTCCAGAAATTGGACCAGAAACACTGTAATTACTAACATTAATTCAATGATTAACAGCCACACCTGCATAGTTTAGCAGTTAGTTTAGTATCAATGGTGGGCACAAATTCCCACAGAAACTCCAAAATCTTGAGGAAAGCCTTCCAAGAAGAGTGGAAGCTGTTATAGCTGCAAAGGGGGACCCAACTCCATATTAAAGCCTATAGGTTTGAATGCAATGTCATTAAAGTCCCTGTTGGTGAAATGGTCAGGCGTCCCAATACTTTTGTCAATATAATGAATAACAAAGCTCAGCTAAACATGACAGTTACTCATATCCCAGAAAACTACCTAGAAGACTCACTAGGGCTCTCTCTACAGCAGAATGTCCTGATGTTATCTAACAGAGCCAAATAGAGAATGGGGTGGAGGCACATGTTAATGCCTGTTAGTGCCTTTGTGACTTTGTGTGCGTTTTGCACAACACAGTTACAGTTTCCACTCTCCTTTAGATTAAAGTGCCATAGCTGCAGAATGTGGTAGGGCACGAAAGAACAGATGTAGATTAAGAAGACTGAACCCACAATCACAGCTACTTTTCCCTTCTCCAAAGTGCTGATGTTTGCGTTCCTTAAAACCACACGTATTATACCAATATAGGACAAGAAGGTGACCACAAATGGAACCAGGCACCCCACGACAGCCATAAAAGTCCTGTACCTGTATTTGTGAGACTTTGTATCTCCAGCGAATAACCTGCACCGAGCATCTTGCACATCTTGCACCTCTACGCCTGCAAATATAAAGACTGGACTTGAGAGGATGGCCACAATGATCCAGACCAGCACACTGACCATCTTGGCGTGTTTGGGACGCACATGCGTACGCGTGAAGAAAGGGTGAACGATGGCCAGGTATCTGTTGACACTGATGCACATGATGAAATAGATGCTGACGTACAGATTGCAGACAAAGAGGAAACGCTCAATTTTGCAGAGAGGTCCACCAAAGTTCCAGTTTTTATTTACACAGGAGTTGATGATAAGGGGAAAAGTCAGGACGTAGAGGATGTCACTGATGGCCAGGTTGCAGGAGAAAACCACTCCTGTGTGCCAGTTCTTCCTCTCCTTCATCACCAGTATCCACAAGGCAAAGATATTTCCCACCAGAGCCACACACAGCTCAGTGCCGTATATATAAGGCAAAACTGGCTTTACATATGTGGAGTTACAGGGGCAGCTTTTATTCCCTGCCATTATACTGTGCCACCTGCAAACAAAAGAGAATTGAAGTTTGTACTCATGAAAATGATGCTTTTATTATCAACACTCTTTTTGAATCACTCTTTTAACTGATTTTGGTTGTTAAACCACATACACATGGACAGAACTGCATCTTCATGTTAAAAACTGGAATAAGTTGGACTACATTTAATAGCTGGTGTGAAATAAGATATGGTTTGAACATCCTAGGAAGATTTCACTATTGAAACTGTGTAGTTCTTTAGTAAACACAATTCTATGATAAAAAGATACTTTTATTTTCAAAAAGACCTTCAAAGTGTCCCCCCCCCCCCCAACCAGATTCATATTGGTGTAATATTTACCACAAAACTGTGTCTGTTTTACAAAACAGTACCACCAATATCTGTGCTGAGGAAGATGGCATGCGGTGCAGTGGTTGATTATATCACACTTTGTACGCATGCAAGGTATTTGCCAGCCTTTAAATGTGTTTGGTTTTTAATGAACTACACTTGAATTTATTTATGACTCCTCTGAAAATACTTAGGACTAGACAGATTAGGAAAACTAGGCTGTGTGGAGTGTAATTAGCTCACAACCAGCTATAAAATTACTTTAATTTTAATAATAACTTTGAGATTGTTCTACATACACATCGTAGTAACTTTGAGATTGTTTTACATACACATCGGCAGATTTTCTTATCCGGAGTCACTTATCTGGATAATGTTACAGATGTACACAACTGCAAGAAAAAAAGAACATTCTGATGGTTACTGATGAGTAAATCTAAATGAAAACTCCCCCACACTTACACACACATCTAACAAAATGATTACATTTTCTTCAGCACCCCTTGTTCTGAATACTACCCCACAGCTATGGGTGGACATGAAAGTAGCGTTTGAAGTCCTGCCCAAGGCCTCTCATAGGCATTAGGTTGTTGGGCAAGTAAGTACTCATGAGCATAACCAAAGATACCATGTCCCAATGAAAACCATGCATCTCCATTATTTTTGTTCTTCTGCATCACTAAAAAACAGTGGCCATCTTTTACATTGTGTGAGATAATATAAAAGATCAATAGAAATGCTCCAAAATTACATAAAATGATTTTACATTAACTAACTTTATAAGAAAAGACCATTATACATAAGAAGTGTGCATGTTAAAAAATAAAAATAAACACATTAATGTTGCAAAAATAAAAAATGTTCTTGAGCAAACTTAGGAGCAAGCTTAGGAGCTTCTTAAAGTTCTCAAGAAAACAAACAATGCTTGCATTGAAAAAGCTGTCAAACCACTCTAAACGACTGCATTTACATCTTGATTGAATTAAATCTTTCGGCAGCCATCTTTCAACTCACTAGATGTGCATGGCAATGGTTTGCCTCCTACCTCGAGGGTTGCAGTTATCAGGTGTCATTGCATGGAACTGTCTGCCCCATGAAGACCACTGGTGTTCTCAAGGGCTCAGTGCTCGGGCCCCTTCACTTTTCTTTATACACTCACTTTAGTGACATCTTCACAGAGTTTCTCCTACCACCGTTATGCTGAGGACACTCAACTCATCCCAGTTAAAGAGCTATTGTACATCTCAGGGGATGCATCCCTAAGACCAAACCTGGTTATCACTTTTGAAATGCTGTAATCACATTGAAAGCTCAAAATCTAGGTGTTCTCTTAGATGAAGATCTCTCACTTTCATCTCACATTAAGAGTCACTCTTTATAAAATACCATCTTCATAATCAACAAATAACAGAAAAATTGGTCCATTCCTCACTACCGACACCACACACCAGATCACTTGTCATATCAAGACTGGACTACTGCAACTTACTCTTGGTTGCGCTTCCTCTGAAGACCACCAGGCTCTAGATTTAAAACTCGAACACTCACCCATAAAGCTAAATACGGTCGAGCTCCATCTTTTCAATACTGATCCACCCACTAGTAGATCTCACACTCTTAAAGCATCAAACACAGCCCAACTTGTCCCACCTTTTCTCAAAGGGCAAAAACATATATCGAGACTTTTCTCAGCTTTGGTAGGAGTTTTCTGACCTTTAGAACAGCTGCTGGGGTGGGGGAAGTCTAGGTTTACTAGTGTGAGGTACACACTATTTGGAGACTACAAAAGCACCCATGTACATCATTTCTGTCATAAATATAAATGCAGATATTTTGACAAAACAGTGGATATTACTAAGGCTTTTTTCCCCCAAACTCAATTTTAAAAACTGCATATAATTTCTGCCACAAGTAAACTGAGAGGGGAAAAGTGAACAGCGAGTCCTGGGGGAAAACTCAATTGGGGAGACCTTGCATGGATATCTCCACATTAATTCTTCTTCTTTTTTTTTTTTTTTTTTTTAAATAACCAAATGACCAAACAACTGAGCAGATTTTCTTAAACAGAACCTGTAAACGTAAAGACTCGCATCCAGCAATTTAACTAAAAAAATAAATAAAAAAATACTCACAATATTACTCGACCCAGGGGGACAAAACAATTCTGCTCAGCGTCTTAAGCCTTGTGTTACACTTTCCTGTATGACATCTAGTAAGACGCGCACACACTTTTCACTCTGAGCCTTTTCACTTCCTCTGACTTTTCTCCCACCTCACCGCCACTTCTGCTCAAATTTCAGTCAAAGTCAAGTCCAGAACTGCAGCCAATGCAAAGATTACAAGCAGTAAACAACAGCCAGTGATTTATTGTCGTATAAGCAAAGCAACATTTACATGAATGTTATTACACAAAATCTCTTGAATGAATGCAGTCCTTCCTCTGCCGTTTAGGGGAAGTCCATTCTGCACAGTCGACAGTTCTAAACTTGGAGAAATTTGGCAACAAGGTCACTGAAGGTCAGGGCAGCCGATACGGTGCAGAACGTTGGTTCCTATTTAATCTCACCGTCTGTTGCTCTTTAACCCCCTTTCCTTCTTTTTGAAGTCCTTCTTCGTTCTGCCTCCTCTCGGGCCCGCTTTAAAGCCCGAACCAGTTTTTGATCTTTGTCCTTTCATCTTCGAACCAGGGCCTTTCTGTGCCCCGGTTTTCCTCCCCTCAAAACCTTCGCCTTTGTTTCCTCCAAACTTCTTGCTTCTCCCGAACCTGTTGCCGGACCCTCCCATGTTTTTAGCCCTGAAGCCCTTCCCTTCTAAACCAATTTTACCAGTTTTCTTCCGTCCAAACGTCTTGTGAGCAGGTTTGGGGCTTGTTGTTTCCTCTCCAGAGGCTTTTGAAGTGGAAAGTTTCCTCTTTTTGAAGGGTCTGGGTGACTTGCTTGGGCCATGTTTCCTCTTTGCTGAGGGGAACATGTCTGAAACGATGAACAAACAGAAGCAAATGAACTTTGGCTCTTTTGGTTTTAGCTGCAAGACTAACCAGTGACTGCAAGAAAACGTATACCCTCATCAGGTTCCTCCCCGACTGCCTTCCTGTAGTATTCGGCCTCGTCCTCAGACTCCTCAGCCACTGCCTGGTCCTCCTGAATCCCAGGATCTTCCACGTCACTCTTGTCACTCCCTGCCCCTTCCTGCTGCTGTTTCTTCTTCATCCCTTCCAGACTCTTTTTCCTGCAATTATCAAATACTCTACTAAGATGATGGCTCAAATGGAATCAAAAGCCTATATAAAATCAAAAGACCGGAGCACAGGCTCGTTCCTGTCTAATGCAGTCCAGTTTTGATACTGAAAGATCTGGCAATATACTATCAGGGTTGGCTATGGAGAACCAGTAAAAAAATTGGTACTGGTTCCTGACTGGTCAATATCAAAATATCTATAATCTCCCAGGAAAGACAGTGCTGCTAGTGGTATTTATATGCAGAATTAATGCAATCTAACAGTTGAATTTTCAAATGGTTGATGCTGGATTGGATCAGTAGGAGGGACGGCAGCATTCGTAGTAAGCAATCCACTCTTCAAAAAAGGAATAAAATAACTGAATCTTTTCCCACCTTTTCATATGTTGAGCAGAAACAATGAGTATCAATACATATCGCTACTGATGAGCAGTATCAGTATTCTTCCCATACCCATCCCTCAGATGCTCACTGAACAGGACTATGTTGTAGATTTTAGACTGCTAGAGTAACATTTACTTGTTCTCCTCCCGATTCAGCTTCTTTAGAGCAACGTTTTGTTCCTGCTTCTTTTTACGTTCAGCTTTCTCCTTCAGACGGACCTCTTTCCTCTTCAGGATCTCCTTGATGTCCTCTTCTGACTTTGTGACTACACAGAACATTAGGTTTTATTAGTAAATTACTGGCTTGGTACTTCAGCTCCCCACTAGTGAACCATTTACACTGATCACACATGCACCATTTACATGCTCTCTGATGGTAATCTTACAATTTTCTTGTATGTAATTTAGTCCCCCTACTTATTTTAGAGCTTAATTACCAAAACAGTTTTTACATTTTCACTTTCTCTTCATCCCTTAGAATTGCACATGCACATTTTTGTTACTGTACTCTTAAGGCTGATAAGGTACATTAGCTCTATCGTGGCTTAATGAAAAAGCAGCCCAGGCTGAAACAAGCTTCATGACCTCAATGTGAATGTATGGTGTGAAACCAGCATTTTGCAGCCTGTGGGCCACACAACCAACCACAATAGCTTCCGCAGTCCACAAATGCAACTAATATAGCACAAACAATGCAGCATACAGAATGCTGTTTCACTAAATAATCATTTTCTGTATGTGGCCATTTATCCATGATGGACAAATTCAATACATTCAGAAAGAGAAATAATAAGCAGCAGTGTCAGTTATGCTGGTCATGTATTTTGCCACATCAATCAATGAGCTAGATCTGAATATGGTGTTTTATTTCTGCAAACAATTATCAAAGCAAGTGTCACACACACACGTACAATACACGTACATACAAATAACACACACAAAATAAGAGCCAATGGTCTCCTAGCAGTACCAAAATGGCCCACGCCATGTGTAGTCCACTGATTAGGTGAATATGTTCAAGCTTTTACAACAAATTTAAAATGTTATTTGGGCAGTTTAGTTACCACATATTGACGGTACAGATACTGAAGCTTTTGTATTGTTTATTATATAGCACAACCTTTTGTTCTTTAAAAAAAAAAAAAAAAAAAAAAAGGGAAAATGTTTTCCCATGAGGTGCCCTTTAAATGTCCATTTTTTTTTTTTTTTTAAATCATTCACATCAGACTCAATCCATGTATAGTTTCCAGGTGCAACTTACCTAAAGAATGATAAAGTATGTTCCCATCTCCCATGCCCTCCACAATCTTCACCAGCTGCAGGGTCATTCTAGGGCCAATCTACACCAGAAAAAGAAAGAAATACAGACGGGTACTTTTTCAATAACCAGATATACAAAGCCATCTGTTTCTTTAAATACAGAATCTTGTATTAGAAAAAGGCATGTGAAGCTTGGAATGGGGGGTGTGGGGGGGTATTCTATAGCTCCTTTCCCTCACCTCTGTTAGTCTAACAGCGCTCTGCTGGGACTTCATATTCCCACGGCCTGAATACACCTGAGGAAGCTCTGTGATGTTGTGATCCCCGTCCTGCTCTGCTTCACTCTCCGACAGGTTAACCCCTCTTGAAGTGCGAGAACACAATGGGGGGGGGGGGGGAGACAATTCTTAAATTAGAATCTAAAAAGAACATGAGACCACTTGCAGACCAGACTAAACCTGATGCATCAGAGCGTTTACTTTAAAAGATCACTGAACACTCAATTAAGTTTTTGTCCTCATTTGCATCAAGTAGTATAAACTCAGATGTGAAATGTTCATTACTGAAGACAGTAAAAAGAGATGGTGGTATTTCCTCAGCAGGATTTCCCAGCTGGGCTGATGCCATGATTGTAAGACCACCACAAAAACATTCGGTTACAATTCTTTGGCATTATTTAGCAACCATTTCCACTGTGGTGGAGAAAAACAAAAAAAAACAAAAAAACATTCCTCCTCCTCTCCTCCTCTCCTCCTTTTCTCCTCTCCTCCCCCCCCCCCCCCCCCCTGATTTGAAAACAGACTGAGAATTTACACCCCTAAAAACAACCCTTTGGAAAATGAGATGAGAGAATTTCTAATTGGGCAGAAATCATGCCTCAGTGTCCTCTGGGTGACTTACTTCATTAGAAGCTCACTGATGTCCTCCAGCTTGTTCATGTTGGGGACCCTCTCTTGCATGAGTTTCTTCACCCCTCGGCTCATGCCCACAGGGACCACCTTCAGACTGCTGCATGGGGAAGGGGGGAGAACGCACAGGTGAATGAGAGTAACGTCAATCCCTCACTGCCATGAGCACTGCTGCAGGGCACATCAGTGCGTTTACTTTGAAAGCAATCACTGAGAGATCATGTTTAAAGGTTTCATCATGTGCACCCTGTTCTGCTGCCACCACACAGAGCAAAGACGTTACTTACTAATGGCGAAACTCGATTTCTTTAGACTCTGGATCATAGTTGACCAGCACACACCGTTTTATGTTGTTGAGGCTGACCTTAAAAGTGAAAGAAGGAAAGAGAATATTCAAAACACTCCATCAAACAGGTCCAACTGAACAGCTTTTAAATGGGAACAGTGAGAGAATTTCAGTGCAATTAAAGTCGCAGGCAATCTCAGGAAACTATGTATCGATCATGTGGTTTATTTTTGCATAAAATCACAACATTTCTGGTGGCTGCTGGGGCGTATTTCGCAAAGCGTATTGACGAATGGGAATCTAACTACCTTTTTTCCCTACAGTACAGGCTTGAATAATTTAGGCTTATGTTACCTGGCTCAACTGAAAAATCCTTTTGTTAAGCACCATCCTGAGGCCTGTCTTACAAGGCAAATTCAACTAAAGCTGTTCAGATTCAATTATTTGGGGGACATCTGTAAAATTTGACAATTTCAGCAATAAAACTCACAAGCAGACGGCAATAACAAAAAGCAGGATACGCTTCTAGTGGGCTGTATCCTCCTTAAATTCAGATGTTTGCATGATACCTGAATCACGTGATAAGGTAATTTGGCCTATAATTTTCTCAGGGGGAGAAGGAAAAATGGACACATGGCTGATTTGGACAGAAATAGAATTATAGAGTAGCACCAGTAAAAGAGCAAATTACCCTAAGACCCCTTTATAAATTTGATCATGTTATAGTACTTTAATTGGGGTTCCTAACTTTGTTTTAGCTTCACAAAACCTTTTACATGCAGCTGTGTTTAACTCATTTCATGATGGTGGACAGTAACTTTGTTAACCCAGGTTTGGGCATGTTAACTGATGAAACAGTGCATGAGTGAATGATACCTTATGGACATTAATGGAGGGGAACAAGTTCTGGAACATGGTGGCCATCAGCTTGATGTGCATGCCATCTAGGCCAAAATTATTCAGCACCAGCAACGGATGATGAGTGAACTGCTGTTCGTGCATCCTGTGCCTCTTCAAGGATGAAATTACATCTTTGATGAGGGAGTACTGTAAAGAAAGAATAAACGCATGATTTACTAGCACCTCAAAGTGCTGCTTAAGAATTCTGAAGCCGCAGAAACATCAGTGGGTTTACTTTACAGTCAACGTACAACAACGTCACTTGAATCTGTTTGCCTTTAAAATCACCAAATCAAATGTGGAAAAGTAAACCACCATACCTTAGTAACCTGGAAAAACAGAGTGGGGCCTTTGGGCAGTCTGGCCAGTCTCTGGGGAAATTCACAGAGTGGAGTCATTTATTTAATCAGACACGTTTGTAAAAGATGTATCTGAAGTATCAGATTCACAGCATTTAAGCTTTATGCATCCAGAATTTTGTTATCTTCATATGCCATCAAGAACAAACAACACTTCGCTTTAACCCTTAGAACACGAGCAGCATGGATCCGTGCCAGAAGTGCAACAAATGGTAAATTGTCATATGGCAAAACAACTCCTTTTATGGAGGTTCCTCTGGTTTGTGTTGATGCTTGAGGTGTGAGACATCATGCAGAGCTTTTTTTGGTGTTCCTATGTCACGTAGAACCAAAGTTATTGTAATAAAAGTAGTAATGATAACAACCGCTACTGGGTTTTTTTTTTTTTAAATGGCACCACACAAAAAACCCATTAAGAACAAAAATCCCCAAACTTATTTTAGGTCTTAGAAACAGACCAAAAAAAAAAAAAGAGAAGAAGATCTTCGAACCCAGGAGAACTTTCAGGATAGTTTCCAGACACAAGTGGGTGGGGAAAACTTGCAGAGGGAGGGGGCTGGGGGTGGGTGCACCGAACCAAAGAGCAGCAAACAGTGAGTGTGTAGAAGAGCGAACACTGGTTTTAGACAGTTTTACACTGGTTCTATTTGTTGAAATCAGATTTTACTGATACATCCTGAGTTCTAAGGGTGAAGGGCCTCAATACCTGACCTTTCCACTTTATTAGAAATGCCTACCTAACAGACACTCACTGGCTCCTTTTTTTTTTTGTGTGTGTGTGTGTGTGTGGGGGGGGGGGGGGGGAGGGGGGTTTTTTTCCCCCCCAAAAACCCCCAACCAAAAAAAGTTCTCTGGTCAAAAACTAACGACTGCTGAAGGCCTAGAGCAGTTATCACCAACCATCCTCCTGGAGATCTACTTTCCTGACATGTTCAGCTTCAAACTGCAGCTCACATGCTGCCCCCTCAACGCTCCAGCCAACCTGTGACCTCTGAAGTTCTGAAGTTCATTACCCTGAGAAGGTGAACAATGTGTCTGGAACTAGAATTCTCAGGAAGGTAGATCTCCAGGATCAAGTTTGGTGAGGATGTCTAATACAGAGCAGTTGGACTACCGTGTCTAACTCTAGACCAGCAAGGTGAACTTCTAGAGGGGCTTCTAATGTGCATTATGTGCAATAGTTTTACCTCGCGCAGTTTCCTTAACAGGTGCTAAATCATTTCATTACGTGCAATATTCTTACCATGAGAAGTATCACTATGTCAATATCACTAGTGATCTCCATTATGTGCAACAGACTCCTAACAACCATTTGTGTTGCTAGTAATTCACTTAACAGTAAATTAATTATAGCATTTATACCCTAGCATTTATGTACACAGCAAAGGGTATTTTGTATAGAGCTCTTTCTACAGAGTTTTAAAAAAAATGTATTTAGACTTTTATAGCGTTCTTGTCTGTCTGTGCAGTCATAACAAGCAATTTCCTCCAGATCAATAAAGTTTTCTGATTGATTATATAGTGCCCAGGGAGTGTAGAAAGGCTTAGGCCCTCTAGAAATGATCAAACACTTATCATTGTTCTGATTAACCCACACCACTCCACACCTACTTACCAAGTTAACATTGGTTTGGGTTTTGGTGAACACAAGGAAGTGAGTGACCCCTAGTGGTCCTGCTGCAGTCACAAAGTCTTTTAAGACATTCTTCTTTCGAACCTACAGGGCAAAGAAAAGCAATCAGCCACAAGAAACAGACACAGCTGACACGTGTAAGCTCAGGATGGGATATTTACCTTTAAAGAATTTGCTGTGTAGGGCTGCATGACACGCCGCATATCCGTAACCAGCTGCCCCACGTTTTTCCCAACCAGGCCGCGGTGAAAGACGAAGGAGTGAGGGACTGTGCCATACTCCTCCTCAGCAACGCGACTGCTGGACACACGGGCGGCCTTCTGGTTCTTAGTCTAGGAAACAAAAAAAGAAAAATTATTCATTACAACTTATGAACATGTTCAACAACTGAGTCTGGGATTAAACAAAGCAAGAGTTTATGGGTCAGGCATTAAAATCAATGAACTGAACACTAGCAGTAAACCAAGGGGGTTTTAAAGCAGTGAAAGTTCAGAGCACTTAAACTACCTTCAAGATCAAATAGTCTTAATCTCAAGTAGTTTTAACTACCCAAAGCAATTCAGTATTAATAAATGGTGCTGATGTGGTGGGGTTGTAAAGTATCAAGGCTCTGATTTAAAGAGAGACTTTAAAGAGAAAGTTTGTAACCTGAATGGTGTTTAAGGACTTTTGAAGGTGCAGTAAAATGTGTGATAAATACAATTAAGAACACAGTCATGTAGTTGGGGTTCTGGCTTCATGTTGCTCTACCTATAAACCTGCCAATCCATGCCTAATTAATTAAAGTGATCAGGAAAGATGCCGAGTAATCCTACAGCTATGGAGTTTACTACTAATTATTCTAAAAAATACAACCACCATCCCCAACAAAAGCCCACAAATAATAAACAGATACTCTAAAATAACTCGTGAACTGAGTAACTTCAAGTTTCCTAAGCTAAAGCATTAGCATTTAGCTCGGAAGAGTGTGATTCAGTGTCTGTGGCCTCTTACCTTAGTTTTTCCCATGTTTTTAAGCAGCAAATCAAGTCGTAACTACTTAAAAGAGAGGAAATGAGGGTGAAGAATGTAAATCTGTCCAGGAGTGTTAGAGATATCCAGTGTTTTTCTGGTAAACACCATCTCCAGCAAACCTCATGGCCAGCTCCCTGCAGCCCAAGTTGGAACAGCATGGGGCGCTGCGAGTCACGTGGGTTCACGCATGTCTGTGTCTCCACCTGCTGGACTGGAGAACCTCAGGAAAACCACGTGTTTTACAAACCCAGAAACACGTGTGAGGCCCTCAAGCAGGGGTGTCAACAAAGGGCCAGTGTAGCTGCAGGTATTCACGTCACTCAATCAGGATCCCACCTGATTCCAACAGGTCTCTATCCTCAGTCCTGGAACAGGAGCCCACCTGATTCCACCAGGTCTCTGTCCTCAGTCAGGATTACACCAGGGGTCTGTCTTCAATCAGGATCCCACCTGATTCCACCAGGGGCCTGTACTACGAAGCGCGATTTCTGGCTTATCACACTAAGTTCGAGAGTAACTTGGTCACGTGAGGCATAACT
>JBBPCZ010038130.1:0-32668 GCA_037974445.1 Brycinus macrolepidotus
GTGTGTGTGTGTGTGTGTGTGTGTGTGTGTGTGTGTGTGTGTGTGTGTGTGTGTGTGTGTGTGTTTGTGTGTGTGTGCAAAGAGGCTGGTGGTGGTGAGGGACAGGGAGCATGACTCATGAGTGACGAACGCCCTTTATACTCACATCAGCCGAACACTTGGCATACTTCAGAATGCCCTTATCCAAGAAGAAGTACCTCTGCAGACAAAAGGAGAGAAACAGGGAGAGAGAGAGAGAGAGAGAGAGAGAGAGAGAAAGAAAGAGAGAGAGAGACAAATGAAGTCTGTCTGATACAGTGAATTATGTGATGGGTTCTCTTGGGTTTATAGGACATTGCTGATGTATGAGAAGCTGTTTCTATCTCCCACCTCTGCTAATTCTCTCTCTTTTTCTCTCACTGCCTGTCTCTTTCCATCTTTCCGTCTCTCCCTCTGTGTCTCTTTGCATCTCCCTCGCAATCTTTATTTCACTCTGAAACCTTGGATGGCAGCCAGACCCAGTCTTAGTTTCTTTCTGTCTCTCTCTCTCTCTCTCTCTCTCCCTCTCTCTCTCTCTGTCTCTCTGTCTCTCTCTGCGGGGATAAAAGTGAAAAAATGGAAATAAATGTGTTGAAAAGCTTTATCGCTTGATTTCCTAGCAACAAGGAAGAAACCAAATTCTCTGTACTCACTGCTGACATGCTCCACAAGCATAATTCCATAAGAATGTCCTTACTTGCCAGAAACTTTCAATTCTGAGGTAAACTACATTAATACTCAAGGTTGCCAGTTGATCAAATTATCACACACCTTATATCTAAAGTAATCTGGTGAAAAAAAAAATGAATACAATTTGATGGTCTGTGTTGTAAATACTGTTTGGTGCAGAATGTATAGTATAGGTTTCTTTTTCTGTGTGTGATCAGTTGATGCATCAGACACTGCCTCTGTGACAGGCAGTTGGTGATCACCCGTCTGAAAGTGCTTTTACAGATATGGAGGAAGGCAGTGATGACATGTGTGTGTGTGTTTGTGTGTGTGTGTGAGTAAACTGAGCCAGCAGTGCAAAGGACTGTCATTCATCTAATGGTTCAATAGGCAAAAATCCCCTGTGAAAGGGCTGCTGTTCCAGTCAGGACGTAGGAGGTCGTGACCGTAAGCAGCCAGGCAGGACTTCAGTGGGGGATTTCTGTATGCCTCACGTTTTAATTATACTGTGTGAACACTCAGTATTTTTAAATAATAATGAAATTATTGCAGCTTACCTAATTAAGTTTAACAGCAAGTCTGATTTTTAAATTTAATTTTTGAATCAATACCAATGTTATCAAATGCCAAATGAATCAAATGACTAACAAAATAATTAAAACACGCCTTCATTCATTACGTTCTTACAGGAAGATGAATAGTGACATGAGGGTTTATAGTGTAGACCACCATTCATCACCATGGTACTGAAGCCCCTGGTCCTGCTTATGTTTTTCTGCTCTAACACACACGTCATCTCAAGAAAAGCTTGTTAATATAATACGTGATTAACTGGAGTAGGAAATACACAAAAATGTGGCTTATGTCGATTTCCATAGGAGCATAAGACCACACTATTCACTGAATGTTTGCAATTGGTGAACAGGTGTCTTTTTTAATCACGTTTAATTTGATTCAGCTATCAGCTATCAGCATAAGTTTATGTATCTACACACAGAAAAGTACTGAAGGTAGAAATGAAAGTACTGAAAGTACCGTTGAAAGTTAGAGCCCCGAACTCTTCCCCTTATTGAAAAAGCACTGAACTTTCGATGCAGAATGCAGCACCCACCTTGTGCCAACCTTTCATTGGCCATTTTCTCCTCTTCAGCATAAAACCCTCCTGCTTCTCGGGCTCCTGAACATTCCCCTGACCCCCACGCAGTCCCTCGACGATCTCCCAGCTGTCCTGTACACACACAGGGCACACAATTACAAAGTGTTTATCCTTAAGTATGTCATTTATAGTGACAGTCATTCATGGACATTTTTAAAAAAGGCATAAGACTGAAGATAACACTCTTCTGTGACATGGAAAACATAAGCAGTTGTTTTACCATACATATCCACAAAATTCAGCAAGAAAACAGGGCTTGCTGCATCACTGCACTTTTCTGGTACCACACATACAGTCATCAGTCAAAATGATACCGTACACTCTCATTCTGACATTAACACTGCAGACAGAAAGAGAACTCCCCCTGATAATTCACTTCACACTCACAAGTGGCTTTTAATCAGTACCATATTAGGTTCTTAAGTTTAATATTTTATTATGATTAAAGTCTGATTAAATGTTTTTGTTTTGAAGATCTCTTGTTAATTTTCTGTGCAGACTCAAACTTGTTAATACACAGAGTAAACTGAATTTCAATGTATTCACAGAGGAACAATGTAATGAAGTATATGTATATGTAATTACTTTTGAAGACTGTAGCAAAACAAAAGAAACAACTCCCAACGTCTCAAGGCCTATTTGCTAATTGTTCTTTTTTATAGAATCTGTATGTCCTGATTCAGGGTTCCCACTCTTTTCTACAGATCATTTTCCAAGACTTTTCCAGGGCTTTTTTTGAGTAAAGATCTAGCTGCTATGACAGACAAAGCATGTATTCTATAATTTTATGTACTGACAAAGCTAAACCGAACTTCAAATCTGATTCAAGCTTTATGGGATTATTAACTGCTACTGATCAGTATTTAGCCGGTGGTTGACCAATATATAGTTGTGCTCTTGTCCATAAACCACCATTTGAATGTTAATATAATCTTAAACAAAGCTTAGTCCTTTCAGATAGCAAGGTTATCCATTTTGGGGAGCTCTGATGGTCCTGTAGTTCATTTACCACTAAAGGAAAATAGGATAATGCTGATGTAACTTTCCAGAACAACACAAGATTTTCCTGAACATTTTACTTTTTTCTCTCATTTTCCAGGCCATTTCCATGACTGGTAAATTGGGCACCTGTTTTCCAGGTTTATAGGACGTTTGGGAACACTGTGAATCCTATATACTTAAAAAAATTCAATATTCATACAGAAAGTAACAGCAAAACACACCTTGGGTGACTGATTGGGTAGAAATACCACACGCTTTACACTGTTCTCTAATTCTGGTCACAGGAAGCAAGCTTTAGACTCAGGTTAGCAACACATAATGAATGTTGACGTCACTATTGAACACATGCTGAGCAGTGGGCAGGGACAGAGAAGACAAGAGAGTGTACTTCTGTCCTTCCTCTGATCCATTTACCCCCCGGTACAGTCACACTCCTCCCACACCCTGCATTTTACTCATATAAGAGTGTACTGCAGAGCCTCTAAAGTCAAAATGTCACAGCAGGAGTGAGAAAATGAAAGAGATGATGAAAATGACTTAACCCCCACATAGTAATACGTCTTGGCCTACTGGAAGTTAACAACCGTAGCAAATGTGTCATAATTTGGAAAATACTGGTATTAGGTATTGCAGTAAAGCTAAGGGGACTGAACACTGCAAAAAGTCTTCAGTCATGAGGGGTTGTTCCACAGTAACCCTAGTGTTGGATTAGATTTTTAATGATACTTATTCACCGCTGAGCATAAGTATTTAACCTTTTTTCCACATTAATCAGCGCTGTAACTACATTACATTACATTACATTACATTACATTCATTTCGCAGACGCTTGTATCCAAAGCGACTTACACTACGAGGAAATATTCAAGTTTCAGGACAGTGTGAGAACCAGAGGAGAGTTCTAAGTGCTAAAATCTTTATGTAACAGAAATTAGTGCTCTATTTAGGAGAGTTTTCTGTTGGGTATGAGGAAGGTAGCTTGTTTTTAATTTATAGGCAGAGACACAGGACAGTGTTTTCACCTGGGGGGTCCTGCAGTTTTCAGCAAAGTACAGTATGTCAGTATGTGTGACACGCACAGTGATGCCAAGTGATTTGCCTTCTTTGGCTTTTTAGCTGAGCAGCGACCAATCAGATTGCTGATATATGGTGTGATAACTGTGTCATGCTCACAGTCACACTGATATTCACTCACACCAAGGCAGAAATATAGCAGTCTGAAAAACAGAACATCATTATGTTAATATTAAATTATGTTACAATTTTATTGTATATATATATATATATATATATAAATAGATAGATAGATAGATATAGATATATATAGATGGATACATACATATATATATATATATATAGATGGATAGATAGATAGATAGATAGATAGACAGATAGATTTTTAAAGGCAACAGCTGAGGGAAGAGTTTAGGCTAACTATAAGGAAAACTCAGTGTTATAACTCAGCATGTAATGTGATGATGTGCATGCCTACTGCAGATTATGAACATAATATAACATAAAATCTAGAATAAAAATGCAAACTCAACCCTGAAAGTACATGTAGGTCTTGACTACATGTACGTGCAGATGCAATTCCTGAAATCTGGGGGTGATGCAGCCCCTTCAGTATCCCCACCTTCCCACATCCCATTTTATAGGCTATTATTTGACACTTGGTTAAATTCTTTTGTTTGTTTAATTAAGAAGTGTGACAACTGAATTGTTTTGATTATTGATACTATTAGAATGTAAAATGATATCAGTTAATGTTAACATTCATCAGAAGGTTTAGCTTATAATCAGTATTATTAGCAGTGACAACAGTTTCATGTTCCTGAGCCCTAATGTAAATTCCAAAAGTCACCGAAGAGAGCAGCGAGTCAGTGTTGCTCTGACAGTTGAGGATCAGATGTGATCTAAAGTAAACTCACTTCCTCCACACTAAGCAGCGAGGAAGAGTGTCTGACTGAGTGAGATTACTATCTGGCTTGAGGTAAAGACTTCATGATCATGGCCGGCATAATTCCATGACGCTGGCATGGGCCCGGTGTCAGTCATGTGAGAGATGAAGTGTGTGTGTGTTCAGGAGTAATGAGCTTTATAGTGTGACCAGGCCACCAGCTTAGAGATTACCGTCACATATTCAGGACAGACTGTCCAGCTGAGAAGGACACATCTCAGCTCGCAGGGGTATGCGAAGGCACACTCTCATTTATGCACACACACACAAAAAAACCCCCACAACATTCATTAACTTTCAGACCTCTAAAGGTTTTTGGTATCCAAGCTTAGAGGATTGTCCACTATTATCCAATCAGAACACAACATAAAAACACAACAACCACCATCACTGACCCAAAGAATTATAAATATGCTTGAGTTTTTGCCACTAGTGGTTTTGCCTTGATAAAGTGGTTTAGTGTTCTGCAAAAAACTCTCCTGATACAGAACCACATGAAAAGTCTCATTACAAAAAGTGCTGGAAACTGATGTTAACACAGCACAACCTCAGCACAGCACAGCTGGGGAATTGGGTCAGATAAAAAGTGTTTATCTGCTGTATATACACTTAGGCAAATATTTCACAATGCATTCCAAATAGAGAATAAACACAGTATCAGCGGTCTCGGTTTCTTTCAGCCCTCCAACCTTAATGTGTGAGAGAGAGCTGGGCAATGTGACAATATTACTTGTTATCATGACATACAATATGCCTCAATATGCCTTTATGAGCATATCGTGATACTGTCAGCACTGTCAGTGCAGCGTGCTGAATAAAAGAAATGTGGTTCTACTGGTTCCTTTTTGTCTGTTCAAGAAGAATAAATATTGTGACATATTGTGTTTCATAAAAATTTCCTCAAAATATCTTTACATTGCATTTTTCCCATGCTGACTGTCTCTAGCTCTGGGCGTACAAAAGCTTTGGAGGAAGAAAAGACTAATGAAAATCAGCCACTGGCCAATTTACTGTAAAGGATCTCCCATAAAAATTCCTAATCAGTGCACCTCTAATTGCTACAAAACCTACATATTTGTTTCATTGTAGTTCCAAAATAATTAACTGATATACTTAATAAAAACTAGCTACTGAATAATAAGTCTTATAATCAATATTTGTATAACAAGCGTGCAATTTAAGCAGTTGAACAAGAATAACATTTTCTGTTCTTTAACAAGCCAAAGTCTCGCAAAATCTTACATATCACATGCTTTATTAAAATAAAGCCAGCCAAATGTTCTTCATTTATGTCACAAAACTGCAGCATAGTCGAAATGAAAGTAATAAAAAAGGCCATATGCCAATTGTTTGCTTGGCCCATGGTGTACCCCAGTTATGAGTAGCTACGAGAGTGAGGAAGTGGCACACAGTCACACACTACAGGGGTAAAATCCAGGTGACTGTTTTCAAAGAATCATACGTGTGATTTTCAATAAAATGATCGACTCAAAACTGACCTTCAAAACTCAAAACTACTTCTTGCAGTTCTAGAGAGGGAGAGTGTAAACTATGAGCTACAAAAAAACCCAACCAGGATCATGACTCTGGGAAATACACACACACACATACACACACACACGTACGCTTACCTGTCGGCTGTCATGTTTGGAGGAGGAGCTGCTGTTGCTGCGGGACGGAGAGGAAATCTTCTGGGACATGGTGGAGCTCTTCTCCTCTGAGCTCATCCCTCACATCCACACACAGCAGGTGAGCAGTTGGGGGGGTGGGGGTGGGGAAGGGGGAAGGGGGGAACGAGAAAGGGGAAGAGGAAAAGAGAGAGAGGAACAGGAGGTTCAGCTGTAGATCTCCATGTAGCTCTGCTTACTGCAGAAGCCTGAGCATGATACAGGTGCACTCTGTGGACGGACAGAGAAGGGAGGGGGGAAAGAGAGAGAAGGAGAAATGGATTTTACTCTGTAGGCCATGAATCACCACACACACACACACACGCACACACACACTAGCTTTCCACTTCACTACAGTACACACATTTAGCACAGTCAAAATGGTTAAAGCTGAGCCACAGCTGAGGCCTGGATTCTGAACACTTCATTCATAGCACGGTCAAAGCAGCAACAGTCTTTCACATGATATTTCAACCCATGACCTTTCGCTCTCTCTCTCTCTCTGTTCTGGCCCCTTGCTGACACTAACTGAACACAATTTAACTGTTGCCATAGAAGAATTATTTTTGGTTGCCTGAAGAACCATGTTTGAAAAGGAGAACCTTTAAAAGGCTTAAAAGGATGTGCAATCGAAACTGGCCAAGATAGGAATTGACAGAGTAAATTAAAATCAGCATTTTCATTTTGTCCAATCTGTGTTACAATTTTACAATGTAAATATGAGGCAGTAAAAATATGCAGTGTTTCTGAACACTGCTACTACACTTGTACCAAAATGTCATACCATAATTATGAATGACTCGTTGTGTTAAACAGTCGATATCCTCTTAGTTTAAATCGAGCACTTCATTTGATTCATGTTATTTAAACGTGCCACTGTCATTTCATGTAGGAATTTAAAATGCAACTTTGGCGCATTAGAGAGCAAATAATATTAATAATATTAAATAATATTATACTAGTCACTAGAGATCTTACAGATCAGCAACATCAACACATTTGCAACATAAAATCCTGAAAATCACACTGAATTTGATACCTCAAATGGAATATGTTTAATTTTACCCCAACTGTTTCTAGTTCTTTCTTTCAAAACATGTTGAATGAGACATGGTTAATTCATTTAGTCACGCTTTAAAAGTACTGTTTAAAAGTTTTGATTAAAAAAGAGATGTCACATGCTGACTGACCTTTTATTACGTCTAATTATGGTCAATCACAGTCATTACTGCAACTTTCATTATATACACAGTTTTTCATTATAAATAAAGTCCTGAGCCACCCCTCTTTTTTTAATTATTTTGCTTTGAATCACCTTATTGGTGCAAAAATACTACTTTAATCTTATCAGACTGTCTTATCTTTGGCATGTTGAGTAGATTAAATTAAAGAAATGGGAACGAATGTTTTACTGCAACAGGCTGCAAAGTGCCTAAAAATACAAAGTGCCTAGATGAAGGAGTTCCAACCACTCAGCATTCAGCACCATCAGTATACTGATCACCGCCTGATCATCTGGAATCATCTGCACCTGTTTCTTCACTGGTTCAGGACTTGAGTTAGATGTGCTTGAATGATTCATACATTAGTCACAGAAAACAAACAAAAATCATTGCTCTGAAACTGGTCAGCAGGTTCAGGGACAGGACTGAAAATGAGAGTCCTTGAAAGTCCTTCAGGAAGCCTAGAGAACTATTCCTCCAGACTATATTAAAAATACAATAAAGTCTTGCTCATATATATATATATATATATACATATATATATATATATATAGTGGAATTCTTTATTTGTTGACAATGAATGGATGGAAATGTTTTGTTGACAGGGTTGGGGAGTGGGTTGGTTGATCTGGAGTGAGACAACTCTGGGGTTGCTCTCCAAGCTTCTATTCTCACATTCCCTCATTTAGCCCAACACAGACCCGTCGCCTAGGCACACACACTCACATCCGTTTGCTCTGTTCGTTCTGTGCCGCAAGGTTAATTAGATTAGGAGCTCTGCGACCCACTGGGTACCGCCACTTAATTTCCTCCATGTGTGGAAGCAATGGATGACTCACCTAACACTAACATGGCTGTGTGCATTCCCATTAGCCTCCCCACCCCCTCCCCCCGCACTCACACCAGGCCAGTACACCTGAGACACAAACGCCTGTGTTCACATGGGCACTCAAAACACAACACAAAAATGCAACATCACCCATCATCGTCATCATCACCTCCACAGATGGTACGATAGTCAGTGTAAAGACACTTCACCAGGCATGGACCATTATTAATATTTACACTGTTCACATTCAGGAGAATAGACACAGCAGTGATTTTGTAATTTAAACAGTCATGAGCAATGACAGAGGTGAGCAATGTTATCAAAATTACACAATAAATGACAAAAGAAATTTCACATTTACACATTTACACAGACATCCACACCACAGTTCTACCATGCCCTCCCAGTACAATTGCTAGTCCCACCCAAGAACAGGTTTGCATATACATTAAATACAGATGATTGTTATTTTAAATTAAAAAAATTAATATTATTCCTAAAGTAAAAACTTAGAGCTGAGCACTTGGCAAAGAATGAAATATTTCTTGATTCTAATCAATAGGGATCAGACAGAACAATGTTATTCTGGTTGGACTATCCACCCAAAGGCAGAAAACATGTGCTTCACACTGTTTGTAAACCTCTACCTTGAGCATAGGAGTTCAGAAAGCATCTGGACTTTTCATTCTCGTTCGTTTGTACCTTCATCAGTATTTGCCTAAATATGGCTGTTTTCATGCTTAGCAATTTTTCTCAGCTGCAAGTGCATGTTTTACATTTAATACTATGGGATTTTATGGAACTATCCAAAAAAAAGTGATGTACTCAGTGGTAGCCGTACTGTTACTGATCCAGTGTGTATGTCATGCGAGACGCTCCAGACAACACTTTCACAAAAATAGCTTAGTGTGAACGCTGCCTAACTTCTCCAAACTGCAGCAAAATGGTAAACAGCCAATACACACAACATGACAAGTTAACACAGGTGAAACTACTTTTTCTTTTAACTTTTCTATTCCTAACAAATTCTGACAGTCAACATGATTGAGATTGGGTGATTGATAAAATGGCCTTGTGTTACTGGGTGGTCCTCGTTTAGCAGTGATTTATACTCAATAAAAGAAGTTCAAATTTGGTTCAGGCAACATGTGTGATGGGTCAGCAATGATCTTCTGTCCAAGCTTCCTGGTTCAGGAGACATGAAGATCCAATGGTACTCCACAAGTCTGATGATATTCTGCAGTTTATGAATGCCACGTTTGGTGGCTGCACTAGAGGATGTGCTGATTATGATGGCAGGTTCTATAACAGCTGTGTAAAACTTAACCAGCAGCTCTCTAGGCAGACTGAATTTCATCAGCTAGTGCAGGAGGTACAACCTCTACTGGAGTTGATGATAATGTTCCACTTCAGGTCCCTGGTGACTGAAGGACTCTACTGCCTTGTTGAGGATTTTGAAGACTGGCAGGGATTATGGGGTTTCTCTGAAGTCTACCGTTATCTCCACTGTTTAGAGCCCACTCAGCACCAAGCTGTTGTGACTGCTCCAGTTATTGAACCACTCATCTGTAAGCAGACTCCTTACTGTCTCAGTAGGGCAATCTGTAAAACTTTAGGATTTAAGGATCAGGGTGGAGGTACAGTCAATAATGTGCAGCAACAAGAGCAGTGGGGAGAGGACACATCCTTGGGGGCAAAATAAGAGAAATAAGAGAAAAACCTCTTATTTCATAGTAAAAATTGCATTCTGTGTTGACAAACTATCTGACAACTGTAATCCTATTAGAACCAAATTCATTCATCATCACAGCCCTCCTTCCCCTCCTCTGCTGCAAACCTGACCACACTGTTTGTTCCGTAACATGGCTGTTCCGTGCTGCAAACAAACACTGATGGACAGAGATAAAGGAAATACTGTGAGTGATGCATTACTGAACACTGAACACCACTAACCCAGTACAACCTCGCAATCTCACCATATGGTTACTTGTAATAACCCTCATTCAGCTCCATTCAGTTTCATCTCTACAACATTTGGGTGAACATCTAGGAGCAAGAAAGAGATCACAACGTGCCACAGTATTATGGTGATATTTTAAAAAAGAAAAACCTAAAACACACTGTATACTATTAAGGCATTGACATTATTTATTTACATTCAGTAATAACTTTTACATGGCTTTTACTACATTTACTTCAAACTTATGAGGTTTAATAAAACTGCATGAAAGTGATATTGACCCGTTCACTAACAATGTCAAAGCATAAGAGATGACATTTACAGAACTCTCCAGACAGTAATTAAATAAATGGTTCTCCTCCACTAAAGCAAATCCAGTGCAAAAATGGTTAACAGCGTAATATGAGACACATTAAAGGAATACTGAACCTAGAACCTGTTGCATACGGTTGATCAACACAGATAATAACTTTGTACTTATTAAAAGAGTGCAAAACTGTTGACACTGGGAAGGTACAATGAAACACCTTCCCAGTGACTTCTATTCTAAGCGTGTTTTGCGTGTTTGGATTTCTGTCCTTCGAGTACCGAGAAATAATTTTCAATGGAAATCAATCATTTGCTCATCAATCAATCATCAAGGACTAGTTTAAAAAACAACTGATATATTCCGTTAAAATCAAAGGAGAAAAAGCTTGGTTTAGTATACAGTGCTTAGTTATGCAGTCAGCCAGATGGACATTTTCCTCTGAGGTTCATTTGCTTTTCCAGAGCATGGCAGCACGTTGCCTTTCATCTATGGCAGCCAGCATGGGGGCGATTGTTTCAATTCCTCTCAAAGCAACGGCAGAGCCATGGCTTTCAAACCACACGCAGAGCAATCTGCGATCAGGCTAATTACAGCTGCAGTGTGAGACCTCTTTAGGCAGCAGAGGAGACTGAGCTTTTCCGGTAAACAGACACTGCAGGTTGTGTGTAAACGACACTCAGCGGCTCTAGACTCCCCACCTCAGCAAGCGCCTCTTTAGAAGCCAGCGGAAAGCAGCTGCCTCTTTGTGCTTGGCCAATCATTAATTCATTCACTTTCCACTGATCACACTGCTACTTAACACACATACATACACACACATGCACACACACACAAGTTTGATTTTATGCAATGTCAGGATGTGTGTTCAGGCATATGTAGTGATTGATATTACATATATCTATACGTATAAACATATCTGTGAGTGATATATATGCATATGTATTAGCACATACCTATCCATATATTACTATGTCTCATGTTTATTGTCACTATTGAAAAAAATTCCCTGTATCTTTTTTGTAATTTTTTTTATATAATATATTTTTATATAATTTGAAAAAAAGTGCCAGCTTAAATCTTAAAGAGAATGAACCAAGAAAAACGGTTTAAAATTATTAAATAAAAATAAGTTTCAAAATGTTGTTTTTACAAAAGTGGTTCTAAGCCAAACTTTATTTCCTGTAAAGTTTTTTTTTTGGAGATGGGAGGTTTCATGTTGTCGGAGATGATATGTAAGTATCTATTACGTCATTTAAAAAATGTAACTATACATAATATGTTAATGTATTAAATATGCAACTGCCTCAATGTAATGTGTCCCAAATGTATTAAAAAATATGCAACTACAACTTTTTTTTGACCAGTCATCTGGACCATTTACCCTGGTCTGCTCATAATGAAACTTTGTTTATATATAAAGTATCTATTTAATAACATCAGTAAATTAACATACACATAGTCCACACATCTATTCACACCCATGAAGCACAGGCAAGACATATATTTGCACTGTAAAGTGTAAAGTGGCAGCCTGTTCTGACTTGCTGCTGTGGGAGATTTAAATGCACAGGTAACTCCGCTGGATCGTAACTGGCTAGGGCCTTGTGAAGAACATCACTGAAAAGAGTTTGATTTAAAGCAGCATTAGAGGAAACTCATCTGCAACACTGGGTGAGTCAAATGACCTTAGACTTCCGCTGTGACAATTCTCTTATTCAGAGAAATGCTGAAATTGAATTGGAACTCAGCTTGAATGTAGGAAATGACTCCTACAGGAAACTGCTGTAAGAATGCTGAACCACTCCAGCAATGCCAGACAAAAATCTCACAAACAGCCGGCGATGATGAAAGATTTATACTGGCTCAAGGCAAATCGAGGCAAGATTCCACCCGGATCCCCAACTCAAGCTATCAGTTATACACACACACACATACACACACACACATGTACATACATACACATTGTGTTTCTATTAAAACATCATAAGAACAAGAAAATGGGCACTTACAAAAATGCACTTTCCTGCTGCTAACAATGCTCAGGTGACCCCACAACCTCAACTGAATCATATGATCATCATGAACCAGAAAGCGGCCCACAGCTTCAGTCTAGAACATTCTGAAGCCCATTCATGTCCATCAACACAAAGCACGGGAGCTGCATTTTCACACAGTTCAGCTCATATGGAAGGCACGGAGGTAATGAATAACAATTAAAGGTTAAATGGAGATTCAGCAAAGTGGGGGTCAGGCTCCACAGGCGGCGCACCCCTCATAACCTCCTCAGACGCAGACACTGATGTAATTACAGGCTCAGGTAGGGTGAATGGCAGCTCACTTTGCGTCTGCCACTCCGTAATTCAATCTCTCCGTCCGTCACAGCCGGCAGGTAGGGCTTGTTTCTTTTGAAAGCACAGCACCATGCAAAAGAGGCTAAAAATAACCAGCACAAAGCCCTGACCAAATAGTGGTGGCGGATGGATGAACCGTGGAGGAGCTGCTAGAACGTTCTGGAAGATAAGAGAGATGTCAAGGGGCCTGTGCCAAAGCAAAGGGCCCAGCCCGGCAACACACACACACACACACACACACACACATAACGGCGATATGCCAAAAATATGATGAAAAGGTTCTGATTATACCCTCAAAAGCATCTGTCTATATATATTAATATGGTCCATATGTAATAAGTTGCGCAATTTGCAGTGTATGTGAGTGTAACAAGATGTTTTAGTGACCATTTGTTTGGACCATTTCCATCACTCAGTTCATCATGAAATTTACAAATGTAAACCTTTTTTTAGATTATCTATTAAGAGACAAAAATAAGATAAAAGATTTTGATTATATTTAATTATATTTAAGTAAGTAGCTGACTCAATATGTTAGTAGCTCTGTATATATAATATATATATTGTATGGGTATCTTCAGCATCAATATTTAATTAAAAAACATGTCAATATTGTACACAGTGATCCACATGAAACACTGGCACGGCTTTTATTTGCAATGTAAAGCATAAACTGACTCTCCGTCTGTTTTGACTTGCTGTTCATGGGGATTAAAGTGAGGACAGGTAACTCCACTGGATAGTAACTGGATCATAATTCACAATATACCCAAAAGCGTGTGGGGACGAACTGTCGTAACTGATCACGAAAATGATATATTTTCACATTGCACACACACACTTTATTTTACATAGTTTACATAACACTTCACTGAACTGACCATGACATTCTTGTGACAAATGCAAGTACTAAGTGGTCAAAATCACATTTAAACTAGACTAACACTGGAATGCAAACAGACTTGAATGAACAGTGGTTCAAAATATGTGCAAATATTTATATTTTTAGAGCTGAAATGAGTAAAATGTGGAGAAATGCTTGGCCTATACCAGTGTAAAGCTGGAATAAAATATATCCCACAAAAATAACCACAGGCTTTCTGACTAATCAGGGAAATAAAATCCCATGTGACAAAAACAACAAAATACTGTACAGGCGTAGGAATAAATTATGTAAAATATATATATATATATAATTATATACATTATATAAATATATATTAGAATTATAAAAAATACATAATTAAGGCAACCCATACAACCCACATAAAATAAGTTTTTTTTTTTTTTTTTTTTTACAGTTTCGGGAGCATGCTGGAGGTAAAAGGTTGTACAGTTCCTCTGTGAACTCTGGCCAGTAATTGTGTCACACGCTTTCTGTTTTATTAGTCTTACTGCACTGAATAGTTATCTGATCATACTGTGGGAAATTTTGTCTTTGAGTGCATGCAAGCAAAACGACCTCTCCTTTCATGAGAAAAGGGTCAAAACATCAGAACATTGCCTGCCAGGACTTCAGAGTTTACCAAATTACTGTAAAAAACACTGGCAAAGAAAAATTTGCCCCTCAAGCTCACCTTGTAGATGAGGTTACAGCACTTTTTGCTGACACTGCAGAACAAATCCTGTCCCTGTACTGTCTTTGACTGCCTTCAGTTGTGTTTATATTTGCATTTAACCGTGAGAGGGACAATTCAGACGTTTAGTAAAAAGCTAAAATAAAGTTTACCATTATAGAGTATTTAAATAAAAAACTCTGTATATAGTAATTAGTATGATTACCAGAGTAATACACTGCAGTAAACAAAACTGGATGAACTGGTGGCGTTGTTAATGATTTTAATGGTAGAAAAGTTCTACAGAGGTAACAGTGAACTTGTGGTTTGGAAGCTGTGGATAGAAGAGTTACCGATACTGGAGGTTGACTCTAGAGGTGATCACACTGCAAAAAAAGATTTGATTTTGGTTTTAAAACATTGTAAAAAAAATAATAAAATAAGTAACTTGCTTGCCTTAAAATGTTAAGTAAGTTATAGGATATTATACACTGTGTTACATTCGGTCAGCTTAGTATCTGAAATTAGAAAACAATAGGCCTGTCAGGATTATACATTTTTTGCTGACAATTAGCTGTCATAAAAATAAAGTCCAAGCCATAAACAGCTAAACTGGCTGATTCTGAATCATTTCGTCCTAGACTTTATTTTGCAGCAAACACTAGGTTGTACAGACACAAAATGAGGCACTGTTAACAAATATTTGTTTACAGTTACAGAGAATCATGCATAGTCTGCCAAAATTAACATGAAAATGTGAGCAAAAACACTAACATAAATGAACAAACAAATACCCTCTAAATCCATTATAGACCTCCTGCTGTTTTTCATAATACTCTTAACTTGCCCCAGGGGACGCATTTCCTGCTTCATTTTATGTCCAGTTATTCATTTCAATCCAACTGAGGAAAACTCATCACATTCTCATTGCTGTGATACAATATGATGAACAACTGCTGCAAATGATAGCAGTCAACTTAAATAATTACTATAATTTCAAATAATTGCAATCAGCCGATGTAATAATAGTGAGAGGCCTACAAAGTCTAAATGTTAAGACATGCAGGCTACTGTTTTAATCTTTTTTTCTCTTTTTTTTTCTTTTTTTTGAGTGATAACATCTGTTATAGAGCAAATCTGATATATGCTCTTCTGCTGAGCACACTCTACACTGTTTGGTAGAATACAGAAAGGGAGCAGGGCAATTATCGAGAGCTAAGAGTAAAAACAGAGGAGAAAGCGCAGCCGCAGCGCACTGCTCATTAGCACTTTCTCTCCTGCCACAGGTTCTCTACAATAAACACGCTGGATAATCAAAGGGATGTAGTGGCAGGCTGTAGTAATTGCCAAAACCACAAAGGAAAATACACAGCGCGAACAGAACCATGGACAAACAGGCCAAGGGGTGGTCCATGATGATCAGAAGTGTTTGTTAATCTAACTGCTGCAATGGTGAACTCACAGTCTGCCGCTTGCAAGCACAAGGTGTTAACGGTGAACCGCAAGGGAAATGCAATCATGTGGACAACAGCTGCCGTCTCTTGACAAAACTGTCATTGCTGCTCTTTAAAAATCACACGATGAATTGGATTACAGGTGTGATGTGTTTAAACCAAACAAACAGTTAGGAGTTGCTTGTGGTTGACAGGTTGTTTTGTGGTACATACTTTCATCATATTAGCACTGCAATTAAACTACTGCATATTGAGATTGCAATGCCCTTCTATATATTAATTGCCCCCCCCCCATTCAAACAGTCCATATATGGAAACTAAGCTGCTCAGCTTTGTTATTTCACAAAACCAACACATTTATACATATAAATATATCTTCTTATTTAGCTTGTGGCAGTTTAGGCCCACATATTCATGCAAAAATTCTAAGCAGTGTTTAAGCCCCATGCTACCTTTTGAATAAGCTATAATACATGGCAGCCAGTCAGAAAAGAGATCATTTACATAAAAAAGCTTTAAAGGCACAGTAATAAAAACAACCTGTTTGATTCTAAGGTGGGTTATCTAAGGTGGGTTATGAACTATGTTTTTGGTACACAAATCCACACAATCATCTTGGAAAAAAGTTAAATAGAAGGAAAGTGTGGAATAATGGGCCTTTAAAAACACCTTGACGAATCAGTGTCTTTAATGATTGGCCAAAATTATTTTTGCTTTACTCAGTTCAGCAAAACACCCAGCAATACTCACCTGAAGCTCTGATTGGTCATCTTGTCAAAAATACTGTCATGGGTCAGATCCTCATTTGAATATTGCAGCCTTACATGATATCAGCATTCCAGAGATCAATACTGTGATGACAGTTAACACAAACTATGTTGTGCAGCCCTACTGATTGGTGTTCTGAAATCAAGGTTTTGATGAAAATTCTAATTTACAGTTTTCCATCCCAGAAACACTCGATCATTTGATATCACATTTGATGTCCAAATTTTCCATCTTCAGTTTAGCACTTGAACTGCAAGGCTATTGTTGCTAACAAAATGAATAGTCACCTTGATCACCCAGATGTAAATAGATCCTCAAAACTCAAACCACATCCAGCTATTAAGACTTGTTGATGTGACTGAGGATGAATTTTGACTGGTATAAATAGTGAAATATCTGACTACCTCCCTTCCACTACTTTGTGAATACCAGTCTTGGTGCTATTTGAATTGTTGTCTGTAGCAGTAAAGTTTTGTTCATTTTGATAGCTCACAGTAAGTCATATTGTGTCCTAAACCGCATCCACACCTTTGCCAACTTAATGAAGCGCTGTAGTGGAGTTTGAAAGAGTTAAAAGAGGTTTTGGGGGTGTATTTTTACAGAATTTGGAGGGTTACTGACTTCTAGTTTTGTTAACTGCTTTAACTCAGGCAAATTTGGACACTAAATTGGACACCACCTGGTGTAAGTGGAAAATTGTGAAGATTTGATTTTGTGAAGACATCTTTCAGCACCTAAGAGTATGTTTTGGTGGTGCAGTCTGATTTTATCAGCCAAACGATATACTGGTGCTATAAACGAAGACTAATTTATAGCACCTGGGTTTCATGTATGCTGCATGAACGGTTTTAAAGCATACACTGCTGCATATGTGAGGCTCAACCACTGGTACTGAACTGCTCTCTAAACAGAACTAGCCTTGTTAGCAGCAGCTTCTGCAGATTGCCACACCTCTGCAAAAACAGAGACATAGTGTGTCCTTTACTTCACAGAAACAGAGTCCTGTTCTCCCCAATTTTCTCCTCCCACAGCACAGAATTCTCAGTGTTAGTGAGAGTTCATCCAGTTTGCCGCGACACCTTAAGAAGACATTGCCTGTGGCGCAGAGGTGTTCGCAGAAGGTCACTTTGCTGAGAAGAATGCAGTCTTCCTTTTTCTTTAATGATGATACAGCAGGGACAGCTGGTTCTGGACCAACGCTCCAGAAAAAAAAACACATACACATACCATTTGCTGGCTGCTGGAGTCTTCTCATCATGCCCCGGGGCATGAGTCACAACTCTGGACTCTATCAATTACAACATCCGAAGCGTGGCCCGCTGAGCTGCAGCCGTGTTTACTGAGATGACAGTGTTTGAGGCATGACTTCTGCAGATCTCCCTCCAGCACAGCTCCAGAGGAGGAGGATATGGAGGATGGTCACGGCTTAAAATACCTTCTCTAATCTGCCCACAGTGATGAGTATGGCTTAAAGTGATGATCCGGTCAAAAATCAAACTTGGCATCTGAAGTCGATTCTGAAGTTTTGTGCTCGAGCTACAAAGCTAATGTCATTAACAAGTAATGGAAGATATCACAATCTAGCCTCAAACCGGGTTTAGGTGTCTGGAGCCTATTCTAGCACTCATAGGGCAAAAGGCCAAGACAACCTAGACACTGAAGGGCAAGCACACAGGGACAAACACATTAACACCTGGGGACAACGTAGCATCACCAATACGTCTGATGTGCAAGTCCTTGGACTGTATAAGGGTCCTCTCTGCGCGGACCCTTGGTAACCCCAGCCAGGGATCAAACTCAGGACCTGTCAGAAATAGATTTGCTTAGGTGGTTTCTGATATAAAAAAGGACAAAAATACATGTTATAACCAAAATATGAGTAACATGAGTAGCAGAAGTCATCTTGAGGTGTGCATTTTGTCCATATTAATGAAGCTGGTGGACTATATTTGAGCTAAGTTGAAAATTGTCCGACTTGCCTGAATCATAACTTTAATCACAGTGCAAATGACAAATACAATGGCAGTCACAGGAACAGACAGATTCCTGTTTAAATGTATAAAGATATGCTAAGATTAATCCTGAAACTGATTAAATATGGAGTGAATTAACACTATGTCACATACCCAGAACCATGTGAGGAAAGGATATGAAATGTGTACAAGAGTGGGGCTTGATTAGGTGATGGGGATATATGGATAGGCGAGGAGAAGAACAAATGATGAGAAGATGAGAGGAGGGACAGGGATGTTTGGCCTTGAGAAAATTTCGAGCCGTCTGTAGAGTATCAGTTTTAATGAAGATAACAAATCAGAAATGCTCACTTCCCACAGAAGTGTTCAGTGTATTGTGGAAACTCTCTGGTAGGTTGTTGAAGTGATCCTGTCACAAATCATAGATAATGATTCTATAAATGTTAGAGGCAAGCCAGATTCGGGAATCTCATATTTGGAACATCTGGACACTGTAGTTGACAACTGATCCACATATCAGTGAAACACTGTTTAACTACAACTACTGGTCTGTTAAATTTTGACCATGTATATTTCAGCTAGAGATCAGAATCAAAATTGGTGATAAATTCAGCCAGACTCAAGTGTATACTATCCACAGTCAGTTTGGTAATTTAGTTCCTGATAACAAAGGGTTTATATTAACATTATCAGGCATTTTTCTATACTACGTTTGTTCATTTTATTATACATTTGACAAGTTTGTTATCAAAATATTTGCCTCCGTGTTATAGTAAGGTCAACATCCTCTTCAAATGAGCACAGTACCAAATCACAGAAATTTCTAGTACTGACCAGGAGCAGACTACAGCCTTGGCGTCTGACAGAAGTCAAAGTCATTACATGTCACATTAATTCAAGTGAAATCAGGCATCTATCTATGCTTTTATCATTTGGCAGGATGTAAAAATGCATTCCCAATACAATATTTGTACCTGTGCTCCACTTTTTCACTATGAGTATGTGCTGTATTTGTACTGCCTTGTTAATTGCACAATGTGTTCTTCATGGCTACTTGTACTTACATAACTGTAAAACACTTCTGCATGTGTGTACAGGCCCCCAATCCAACCTGTTGGGAACAGCCACTGCTTCACTGGGTCGACACATTTTCTAACCTGAAACACCCTCTGTCAGTGGAACAGTACAAGCCCTAGATGCATGTGGCTATGCCTCCTGTTATTTAGTGAGAGAACATCAGAGATTAAATATGCATGACTGCTCTGTGTTTCTCTGTAATGGAGAGGACATCTACATCTGAATAGAGAGAGATAGGGAGAGAGAGAGAGAGAGAGAGAGACAGCAAGAGAGAGAGAGAAGCACTCATTACTATAGCTGCCCCATGGCCACGCAGACAAAGCTCGCTATCTCTTAATAAGCTTTTAAACGTCTGCGTGAGAAATTCCCTTCATAACTCTTCATTGATAAAGTCCGGTTTAAAGAGGCTTACACAAAAACACTTGTGTAGTGTGGGAATGCAGTAGTCAAGTGAGCCTGGGGCCAGAATTACATCGTATCCGCACTATATAGCAGAAATAGAACAAGCGGCACAACTACAGCACAACGTTGCTTCAGGATTTTGTTGCTGATCTGTCATGAGTTGCTGGAATCCACCTACAGAGGAGAATTTCAGAGGAACGGAGAAGGCACATAACCATTAAACCATTATACAGTGCTGATATAGAGAAGCGATTCTCAGTTCTGGTCCTGGAGTACCACTGCTTTATATATAGTGTTTACCTAGTTCTAACATGCCCAGTTTACCTCAGGAAGGGCATGGACTGTAATTGGCTTATTAGTTGCTTCAGATATTATTGCAAGCAGAGGAAACTCTTTTATTGTGCAGGACAGTGAACATTCTCTTAACTGACATGAAAGAACCAGCAGTACTTCTATCAAAAACTACAAATGTACAAAAGATTTTGATTCAATGTTTCACACACCAAGCTGCACTAAATTCAACAATTAAACAGGACTAAATGCTCTCTGGATAGTACACCCTGTCACACTGCAAAAATTATTCAGTAACAGTTTGATGAACAGGACAAAGAGTTCAAGGTGTTGACTCGGCCTTAAAATTCCATAGATCTCAGTCTGATCGAACATCTGGGGGATGTGCAAATTAGTCTGATTCATGGAGTACCCACCACAATATTAGATGGTTTTAATGTTACGGCTAATCAGTGTACAATTACTGATTGTAGCTCACTGTTTGTTGCATAGTTCATCAATAGAAAAGGAGCCAACATATGACCACCACTGAACAGATAGTAGCTGCATATTTAAAGCTAAGCTATGATCCATGTAGGGCATTTCTAGGCTGATACATCGATTGCTGCTCCAAACAGAAGGGCCTTTCAAATACAGCCGAGAAATTCAGCGCACATTCTGATGACTTTCTACAAGAATATTTTTTCTGTAATCCATTGCAGATGTGTCTGACCTGAAGAAAATTAAAGAGACATCAATGGATGAAACCAGCTACTAGACATTGTTTAAAATGGCCTGTCAAATGTATAATAAAATGAACAGTATATTATTTCTTTGGCTGTGTATCTGTTTAAGATGCTGTAAATTGAATGCAGGTGTGAAACAAAGCTGTTTTTGACAACATGAACAGTTTTTTGTTTTCAAAGAATAGCATTTAAATATAAAGAAATTTATATTTAGCTGGCAATTACTATTGCAAACATCAACAGTATTTTATCCATCAGAATTTACCCTAACTCTGAAGGCATGACAGTGCAGCCTGGATTAACCGGTATTTGTTAATTCAGTATATCCTTGTATTAAATATGCATGGCATGCTTTCATATGCTCCCTCTACAACGTCACACTCCGATCACACAACGCAGACCCCCTCAGAGTTTGTGAACAATCACAACAAACAACAAAGAAACAGACAGAAAACTTTTTCTCCCTTAAGTAGGTGAAAAGTCCTGTCTCACCTAGTATGGAGAAGTATGAAGTAAAATGTAACTTTAGTAAAAGGCACTTTGTTTAAGAATTTGGATTTATAAAACAAGCAATCTGACAGACTGCTAACGGGCTAACAGGTGAAGCCTGTGATACTAAGTTTAGGTCTTAAGTCTTAAGTATTTACTAAACAATTTACTGTAAAACTGGAACATACAAAGTAAAAGTAGCTTGATGTTAACTTTTAATGGAAAAACCTTGCATCTCTGTGTTGTTGATGGTGTTTTTTTTTTTTTTTAACAAAGACTTTAAAAAATGTTTCCACACTATGATATAATGTGCTGCATGCTCATGATGCTTATAAAGCACAGGATGTGCTATATTTATGTTTGTACAGTACAAGTCCTGGTAGTGTGTTTCATGTTGTTCTTTTATTTGTTCTCCAGCCCTAACTGCCATTTGTCCTGTATAATGATGATACATGGTGAGTATCACTATTCAAACAGTTTTTAAAAATTATTATATTAAAATATTTAGAAAATATCTTTCCGACATATTTATACATAAAAAAATACAATATTGTGCAATATTGTGATAATATTGCAAACTGTGATAAAAGCATTGTGATATATTTTAGTACACTAGCAATTGCCTAGTTCATACGTTCTTAATTCTCAACCCTGGCCCTGGAGTAACTCTACTTTGTACAGTGTTAGAGTTCCCTCTGCTAAAACCAGCTGATTCAACTCATGGCCTAATTAACATGCTCTTCCAGAGTTGAGATGAACCTGTTAGAGCAGGGAAAACACTGAAATGTGTTTGGCAGAGTATACTACAGATTATGTAGAGTGTACTACAGGCTACACTCAAATAAAGAACTGCCTCTGGGAACGATACATATTCGAACCACAGATCTACATCACCCCATTTCTTTAATTTCTCTCTGAAAATGGTTATATTCAGCTGCTTCCTTTTGTTTACGACACACTTTGGCATACGAGACTGATCACCGGAACATCAGCTCTGCCAGGGTGTTACCAGTGTGCGCTAACAGTGATCACTTTAGGGTCTAACAATACAGATCTTGATGTGATTTGTTGACAACGGTATTACAACCTGGTACAGGCTGTATTTATTTTCTCTTTTGAAGAGAGCGAGCCAAGTGCTCTTCAAGGAAGAAGGATCACAGCTAGAGAGTTGACACCATTAACACTCCCCCCCTTGCAAATCATGGTGCTGTGGTTTCCTGCCCTACATTCTGTACCTACTATTTTGTGGGTCATCTCATTCAGTAAGAATGACTTTCAAATAAAGTCACTGACATTTAAATAAAAGACAGTGGCAAATGTTCAGTGTTGGCACTTCGATGCGCAGTATGAAGGGCATTCTATTCTATTTTCAAATCAAAAAGTGAAGGGCCAAACTGCAGTACATAGATTAGACATACTTGAAACATGTCAACTCATTAACATAGCTGACGGTTCAGAAGTGTCACAATATCTAAACTTTCAGTGACATTTGAAAAGGTAAAGATGTTACTAACATTGTTTTACATGACCCTAACCTGATATGACAGAACTGCAAACAGTAAGGGTGGCTCCCGACATACTGGCCCAAGGCTGATGGCCTGTTTCCACAGCTGCAGTGTTCTCAGAGCAGGTACACACACACACACACACACACACACACACACACACACACACACACACACACACACACACACACACACACACAAATGGGGGTGGAGTACTGACCTTACTGGGATGATAATTCATCATACCTCTACTTTTGGTCCTCAGATTGAGGTCAGTACCATATCAGCAACACACCCAAACTAGAGCAAACCTCCGACAGCACCAAAGCTTCAACATTACAGCACCTACCTGTACTCACTCACACCACAACAATTTGCTGGAGTCTCTCCCTCTATAGATTCTGATATTAAGCACTATCTTAAGTAAACCTTCAAATGTAAATGCAGGTGAGAGATAACACCACCAAATTATCAAAAGCAAGCGTACAAGTAATCTAATGAAACACCACACTGCAAAGGTAATGCGCTGAATTTACCTAATTTAAATGTATTTATTATGTTCATTGTGTAATTCAACATATAATGTTAAAAATTTGGAATTAATTAATTGCTGTTATTATATTCAATAACTACTTACACACTGTAGACTGAAATTCTATAACCTACACACCATGGTATTTTAGGATGTTTTTTTTTAATATTTCAAGAAGGTATTAAATGATGAATAATATACAGTAAATACTTATTTTTATCAATATAATTTTACTAATAGATTGCTAATATTAACTCTTATTGCGCATCAGATTGTCTGAATATAACTTACCTTTAATCCTCAACAATTTCATCAAGTAACTTTTCATACAGTCACTGTTCAGATTTGTATCAGTCACTTAGTTACATTATATCCCTTAATTTAATGTATGGTATTATTTCCCCAGTAGTGAGGTATTTTCTGGATGATGGTAATTCACAGGCCCTGTGAAGTTTTAGAAGATCTCAAAGGATGAGTTGGAGTGGCCCTTGTCATCCAGACATCATCCAGCATTAGTACTTGACCTCACCATTGCTCTTGTCGCTAAATGCAACCAAATCCTCACAGCAACAGTGGAATTCCAAATTAATATTCTTGATTTCACAAGAAATATTGGATGAGGAAGTGTCTACAAACTATTGGACATAGAATGAATAATTTCAGAAAAGGTCAGATTTGTGTTTTCTTTGATAAGCCCCTAGCCCCTTCCTAGACCCTTGTTAACAGCTTGATGTCTTTAGAAAACATCTTCAAACAGCATATCTTCAAGCCATGCATAATAAACAATAAACATAAAACAACTCGGGCATTTATATTGGATCACAGAATTAATGCAACATTTACTGGCATGTGCTCATCAGCATGCAGTGCTTTAGGCTAAATGGGCTTAGCGAGAGACCAGGCAGATGGACTCGTCTCCTCGAAAGATAGTGAAAGATGGCCAAAGCCTGTGTTGCAGTGTGTGCCAGCACATGGTCTGGCAGCCCAGATTTAGTCACACTTTCAGGTTACATTTGTCTCTTATGTTTAAAGCTGGGGGTCATACGCATACACCTCTACTACACGTGGAGAAGGCTTGGTTCAATGAAGGATTTAATAACCTGTTTGAATATTTGCAGTAATCACCAATTCGTTCTTCTTGAATCAGTTAAATGAACATCAATCAGCCTGAGCTAAAGAAGTAATAACAGCAGTAAAGAGGAAGTATAACAATACCAATATCCCTATAGCAAGTGAAACATAACCAGGGGTGGGCACAATAGTCTTAACCTATATTCAGTTAAAAGTGTTGGTTATTCGTAGAAACCAGAGTAGAAACTGAAGGGTGGGTCCACACACACGGCCTTAAGAGGTCAAAGCCTCAGTGTTGAAACAATAACATTCATGAGCCAGTGTTTGAACACTGATGTCTTCTGACACATGCGAATCACAGGTGGTGACAGCAGAAAAAATGACACTTACAAAAGCTACTATATGCTTTAATGTTAACAATTAACTCCTCAAATACAAGAAAATAACCTCAGAATTAGTCTGTGAAGAATAATGCAATAAGCATTAGTCTTCACAGACACCCAGGGAAACCCAACATCTGAGCTGGAACTAAAATACTGTTGTATAAGTGTTGATCTTTGCTCCAGTAAAACAGTGTGCATTTGAATATGCCATAAAACATGGAAGCCGGGCTTAAACAGAGTTTTATAAGCTGTGCTCTCGCTGGCGACCAAAATGTGTTGTTTACCAAACATAACTTGTGTTAAATAAGCCAGAAAGCAGTAACAGAGTAGATCCTTCACACTTCGTAATTGCTAAAATACTGAATTACAATAGGAGGTAGAGGCGAATTAAGCATTTCAGTTCAACAATAAGAAGAAATTTTATGTAAAGCCATTCTTCTGGGTAGCCTTAAAGCAACCACCACTAGTATAAAGTTGTGCTTTGACAATAAAGGCGTGAGAGCTACTACACAAGGAAATACTCAAGTAAAATAAATAAAATTAAAGCAGCAGTTGCAGACTATCAGCTTAAACTAACACCACAGATGCTCACAGTGCTCTGAAAGTACTCAATTGTAATGTCTTGACCATCATACCAGTCTTCTAAAGGCAGTGGGGACTTTCACCTTAGCTTTCTAATGGGAAACAATAATATAGTGGTAGTTTCTGCCAGAAGCTGTTTACTCCAGTCCAATACACTGCATCCTGTGCATTAACCACATCCTTCTCCCCTGCAGCCCCTCCCTGCCCTTCGATTTGTCTGTGGGATTCACAGTGTGTCACAACCACAGGCCCTGCCTTTATTCTGCCCTCCTTCCTCTACCTCACTACCATCTCTCACACACTGACTCATTCCAGAACACCAAACACATGCCACCACAACAAGGCCGTAAAACTCAACACATCACATCTTCATTGTGATTTTTATAGGAAAGTCATGCATCATGAAGTTGTCACCATTATTTGATGGAAGGCAGACAGCAATATTAGTTAACTCAATTAGTTAAGACCTAAAATAAAAGAAATTTGGCAATTTTTGTTCTATAAGGGAATTTGCATGTGACGCCATTTATAAAACCCCAGTAGCTGTTATTATTACGTTATTTAAATTACAAGAACTTCTGTGGGACAATTAGGAACACCAAACAAAGCTCAGCATGAAGTCTGACACCTGGAGCATCAGCAAAAACTAGAGGAACTTCCATATAAGGAGTTGTCTTGCCATGTGACAACAATTTTCGGGTTAAACAATTTTTGGCTGACCACAATGGCTTTACAGAGAGAAACAATAACGGTGTGACTGAACATGTGACTGTGTAACAGAAGCAGCAGAGTGCCTCACGTGAGAGTACAAACAGAAAACCTCCATCTTAGCGCCCTATCAGAGGTCAGGCCATAGTAAGGACACTTGAAGACGATGCGATTACAGAGGTCTAACACAACAACTATGCTGATAAGCAAATCTAAACCTTCTCTTAATCTTTTTTGCCAGTTTGTGCTCACCAGTATACCAGTTTTGTGTGCTGGCACATGATAAAATAGATTTTCAGTTTTAGCAGTATTGTAGGTAACTAAACGAGAATAAAAAAATATATAATCATAATAAATTATGGATATTGTGAGTATTTGGAAAACAATGACCAGCTGAATGTCTTTTTCCCTAATTTACCCAATTCCAGTTTCACTTGCTAACAAAGACTCCCTCAATGGCATGATACCACCTTCACTGGGAGTGTGGCATGCGCTTCCTCTGAGTCAGGAGAAACCAGCCACTTTAATCCCATTATAGGGGAAGTCGAATTAAGCATTATGAATCTTGCCCAAGGACTCTTATTTATATAGAGTGGTGTGCTTAATCAGACTGAGAATCTACCCCCTATTCTGCTGCATGCAGGGCAACAGTATCACCCACTATGCTGCACCAACTGCTACAATGTGCATGATGCATTGTGAAAATGTCTTGGATTTTATATTTTTGTCATATTCCCCAGTGTTATTGCCAGATAACAGGAATTATATCAGCGATAACATTCCACAAAATAGCACTTCTTCTGCTACATTTTTCAAAAGCACATGGCAAACAGAACAAACCAGTTTAGTCAAAACAAATTATGTCAGGTTTGTAAGATATTCTCGTAACATAGAGTTCCGCTGCACAGTTGGGTTCGTTAATTTTATTAGTGCAAGCTTAAATATCACCAAATGCATTCATAAACACAGAAAAATATTATGATATGCAAGATTTTAATTACACATACTCTTAACAGCAATTCCTAACATAGCTTAATGGCAATTCTGAGAGCTATCAATGATCAGAATGGATGTAAAAATAAACCAAAGGCATTCGCAACATATGTTAGAAGAGACGAAACAGCCAAGCATTGTTTTTGCATTTTTAGGTGAACGTGTGGTAATTTGCCTTCCATGCAAATGTAATCTTTTGGGAGGGGCAATATAGCATCTTTCAGTATTCACCAATCAGAGAGACATGTTTAATCTCTCCACTGTCTAAAACAGAAACAGACCGGCACTACAGCCAAGGGCAAGATCATACCTGCAGTCTCACTGCTCCACACTTCTCACCAACCTCCTCTCACCTTCTGATTATATTGACAGTAGTATGACGTCCAGTGTTTCATAACTGTCACAACCTGTTGGGGATCAGCGTAGTTGTCACTAGCAGAATCACTACTGCATATTAATCCCATGTTAATCTGCATCTTTTAAGATTCAACTCTGTAGTCAAACTTTTTCTCTTATTCTAATTCCTTCAAATGCGGACATCTATTCTGGCAAACAGAGGACTTCCATTTTAGAAATTCTTAAATCTAGTGTATTAAAGTGTACAAGGAAGACACAGTCAATACAAACTTTCCATTCACTTCCATTTAAGGACAACCTGCAGATTTAACTAGGGTTAAATAGGAACATACTTTTGTACACAGCAATGGAAAAGTGGAAGACAAAGAACTGTGCTCAGACTTAATATTTACAACCGAGACCTGAGATTCATGTCCCTCAGTGACAAGTTATGCTTTTATGTTATTCTGTTTGCAGCAGATTAACCTCTTATGGACGACTGTTAAAGGCCTAGTACTGGTCTCGAATCCACAAGACACTCAAGCCAGAGAATTCGTCCCAGTTTCAGGAAAGAAGATGGTCCTAAGGCTTGGAGCCTAGGGAACAGTGGGTCTGTTACAAATGCTTCAGTAAATTCAATCCCATGAAGTGGTCAGTGATTACTCTACATTAAAAAGACAGTTATTTGTTTAATCCCTTAAATGCCCAGAAACCACAGGCAGACCCAGGCTTCCACTCCTAGCTCTTGAAACACAAGAAAATCACAGCTAGTTTGCACTGTTTTCTATATAATTCCTGAAAAATAAGCCTGACGGTAAGATATTTTTTAAGATAAAGATATAAAGATATTTAAGTGTCAGATAAATTGATGACTGCTTTCTAATTAGATTAACATTGTTTTTTTTGGGCACACAACATGCACAGTTTCAGCTTTTCTTCTGTTTTTTTTTTTTTCATTTTTGAAAAATTACACTGAAAATGTGAACAATCCTGATTCTGCCTGTGTGTTTACTGGTCAGCACACATTTTTAAAAGTGCACAAATTATATTGTAATCAAAAATCTTCAATCGAAATGTTCTCATGTTCAATCCCCCCTCGCTGACTAGGTCCCCCTCTATCACATGATGCTAACAGACAGGGAGGGTGAAGCTACCACATGCCCAGTCACAGTCTGATCATCAGGAATCTTCCAATCATAGAGTCAGCACTCTACACTCTCAAAACCACTCAGGAGCATGAAGTGTGTTTATGTGTTCTAAACTGGAACAGCTTCTCTTGTTTGCTAAGGCAAACACTACTACACTGGGTTTAGTTTATATGACCATACAGTATGTTCTGATTTAATAAAAAAAAAAACAGCAGTCTTAAGTGTGTTAATAAATAAAGTTTATCAAATCAAATCAAATCAAAACATATTAATTAAAAAGTATGTTTTAAATAATGAAATGACAATGAAGTATACTTTTGTTTCAGTGAGATTCAGTATAGTAGGAAATGCATAATTCTCTTAAATTGTACTAAAGTCATTTAAAATGTATTACTGTATTGTTTTGCAATCTATTACATAAAAATACATATTTTTTAAATTATTGTAGTATTCTTTATATACTATAGTGTATTCTTTATATACACTATATATAAGTGTAGGCGGCAGGGCATGCAAGATAAATAACTAAGTCCTAGTTGGGCACCATGCATTAACTTTCCAAAACTTTGACAGCTTTTGGATTTAATGACCAAAAGCTGCAGGATATTTTGAAAGCCCTCCGTCACTCAAAGTGGAGATGTGGCGATCACATGCAAAATACGACTATATTTAAAGGGGAGGAAAGAAAGAGGCTAGAAGAAGAAGAAGACTCTCCAATGCTGTCATTTGTCAACTGAGTTAAGTTTTTTTTTTCTTTTGTAATTATGTCACATAAATCAGAGAAGATAACTCTCATATAATGTCATATCTCTCCCCTGTGTTGGATGTGATCCAGCAAGACAAGATGAAAACTCTAACAATAGAGACAAAGTTATTTTAAGGAAAACCCATACATGGTTTGTTCTTTGGTGGTTATTCACGGCTCTATCTGAACAATACCACCATCACTCTGTTTAGTAAAGATTTCTTCTTACGTACTGCATTTAAGGTGTGACGAACAGGTCTGCTGGGATGCGTGTACACTTTCATAAATAGTGACATCCTGTCAGCAACAGCAGCTGTGTATTTGAAGACAACAAACTACACCTATAGCAGTGGTGAAGTTATTTTAGGAACATTCAACACTCTTCAAAGCATAAAATGAAGAAGTGAAGCCCACACACCTCCAAGGAACTGAACACTTGCATTTCAGATGACTAAAACCCTGCCCACTTGTTTACATTTAGGAACTTCGTCTTTTACCAATAAGGCTGGCAGACGGAGGTAGCACCTGTCACCATGTGGGAGCAAATGCAACATCTGTTCATTGAATCCAGATAGTTTCCTTCTGCCTAACCCACCCTACATAGCACCACATGTTCACATCTCCGCAGAGCCATATGTGGGATGGATGATGTACTGTGGAAGCACTAAAACTGCCTGAAAAGACCTGCAGGATAATAAAACACGAGTCACCTTCCCAAGGCTGGTTATTTAACATGACTGTGACAGCGGCCACTCTCTACAGCAACGCTGTGTTAAGGGTTCACACTACAGAGATCATCCTTGTTTGAAAGGGAAGGGGCGCACAAAGGCATCGGCAACAATGTGTAGTTTTGTTCCAGAGTGGGAGGCCTAGAGCGTTATAGCCTCCACACAGCCTCCCATGAGATCTCTGAAGAGAGAGAAACAGTACGAGGAACGCTTAAAGCTGCTCTCTAGAGCTCTTCTCAAACAGAAAAGAGCTAGCTTCAAGGCTACCTGCATATGCTATCAGTTCATAGCTATATAGCAAATACATAGCAATGATGTTTCAGCATGGAACCCAACTATACTAATATTTTCTTTTCAAGATCTTAGACACTGGATGAAATCAAACTTCTTATAATCAAACTTTGATGTTTTACTAATCAGTCCAGAGCACAAGGTATCAAACTTTTCTGACTTTGCTGTTAATTTAGATGGTGTGAGAGTTAAACCGTCTTCAGCACTTTGTAAATCAGGTGTACTTTTTCACCCTGATTATACCAGGTCATTTTTTGCACCTTGAGTGTTATATCAGGATTATACCTACATTAAACCAAGCCACATAAAAATGCAAGTGTGAACACACCAAAGGCGCATTTAAAACAGAAACAATTCTGGAAGTGCTCTTCAGGAGGTGGTCTGAGATACATCTGAGCCATGTTATAAGATAAGATAAGATAACCCTTTATTAGTGTTATTAGTGCCACAGGTGGGGAGAAGTGTAAATCCATCTCCCCAAGATACATACGACAACCAAAACTGCTCCCAGTACTGTGACAGTAATTTTTCACCATTTCACTGCAATACACTGTGTTTTAGCGTCTGTGGTTCATGACGCTGATGACGCAGGAGGATAATTACTCTTAACAGCCTGTTCTTGTAAACACCGTGTTTTGCAAAATTGTGCCTTTCTTTTGAATAGAAGAGGAGCAGCAAATACAATTGGTTGTTGTGTATGAGCTGATTTGCATATCACTGGTCACATCTTGATCAGATTTCAGTCTGGCTGACCAGAGACACATTTGAATACCAAGAGTAAACACATGTGGCTAAGGCTTTATCAGGATACAATCCAGATACCAGCCACATGAAGTGACCAGGTGTAAATGGGGCCTTGATTTATCACTTTTTTGTACCTTGCATTAGGGCAAGGGTCAAATGTGCTTTTTTCTACCTCTGAAATTGCAGAACTTCACCTCGTGCTCACCACGCAGAAGCTTTAGTCCTTGGTTTCATATCGTCTCGTCTAGACTCCTGCAACACTGTTTTATTGCTACTCCTGACAAAAGATACACACTTTTCAATATGTTCACAATTCAGCTCTTTCTTCTCCTCACATTTATTTATCACATGTGCCTGGAAGAGACAACATGACTGCTGAAAGTCTGTCCACAGTATGACTGTTACAAATGGGACATAAGCTTATATAAAATTACATTGTGTTATTTTGTCCTTTGACATTAATATTTTTGGATTGATCTGTTTAATCTTTTGAATTAAGCTTCATAATGAATTAGTAGGAGAGCATGAATTCATAACTCCTAACAAGAAAGGAAAAAATAATAAGGAAGAAAAAGCACTGAAACACTTTCACAGGTTGGCTGGTTGAGAGTGAAGCTGTTTCTAAGCTGCATGCCGCATAACTGGCTCTGGGAGCGACTGGCCAAGTAACTTCATGTGGGAGAAAAGGGTTCAAGACCTGCGGAGGGGAGGACATGATTGCTCTGATTTTGGTCACAGTTAAAAATGCTAATGCTGATGTTAATAATTCCCACTAATCTAAGTATTTCACTCTGCTATTTAATTTGACTGTTATTGCAGTGCTTAACAATGTGTCTAACAGAGAAATGTCCTCCTTTATAGTTACAAATATTTCCTTTTACAATACTTTTTAAATCCTTCATCATATTCCGGTCATACTGTCTTCCACCTCCTCTCTCCAGACAACAAATAATATACATTGTAATATATATATATATATATATATATATCTATATATATCATTTTTTGCGCAATGTTTTGTT